>CAWVNZ010001476.1:0-86502 GCA_963930735.1 Dioctria linearis
GCCAGGGATTGCCTTTTCTATAGTAAATTATTCAAAAAATAATTTTTTACTGTCGCAAATTTTAAATATCCCAGGGATTGCCTTTTCTATAGTAAATTTCTCACATATTAATTTTTTACTGTCGCAAATTTTAAGTGCGCCAGGGATTGCCTTTTCTATAGTAAATTATTCAAAAAATAATTTTTTACTGTCGCAAATTTTAAATACGCCAGGGATTGCCTTTTCTATAGTAAATTTTGCAAAAAAATAATTTTTTAATGTCGCAAATTTTAAATATCCCAGGGATTGCCTTTTCTATAGTAAATTTCTCACAAATTAATTTTTTACTGTCGCAACTTTTAAATACGCCAGGGATTGCCTTTTCTATAGTAAATTATTCAAAAAATAATTTTTTACTGTCGCAAATTTTAAATACGCCAGGGATTGCCTTTTCTATAGTAAATTATTCAAAAAATAATTTTTTACTGTCGCAAATTTTAAATATCCCAGGGATTGCCTTTTCTTTAGTAAATTTCTCACAAATTAATTTTTTACTGTCGCAAATTTTAAGTGCGCCAGGGATTGCCTTTTCTACAGTAAATTTTTCAAAATATTAATTTTTTACTGTCGCAAATTTTAAATACGCCAGGGATTGCCTTTTCTATAGTAAATTATTCAAAAAATAATTCTTTACTGTCGCAAATTTTAAATACGCCAGGGATTGCCTTTTCTATAGTAAATTATTCAAAATATAATTTTCTACTGTCGCAAATTTTAATTACGCCAGGGATTGCCTTTTCTATAGTAAATTATTCAAAAAATAATTTTCTACTGTCGCAAATTGTAATTGCGCCAGGGATTGCCTTTTCTATAGTAAATTTCTCACAAATTAATTTTATACTGTCGCAAATTTTAATTACGCCAGGGATTGCCATTTCTATAGTAAATTATTCAAAAAATAATTTTCTACTGTCGCAAATTTTAATTACGCCAGGGATTGCCTTTTCTATAGTAAATTATTCAAAAAATAATTTTCAACTGTCGCAAATTTTAATTACGCCAGGGATTGCCTTTTCTATAGTAAATTATTCAAAAAATAATTTTATACTGTCGCAAATTTTAAGTGCGCCAGGGATTGCCTTTTCTATAGTAAATTATTCAAAAAATAATTTTCTATTGTCGCAAATTTTAATTACGCCAGGGATTGCCTTTTCTATAGTAAATTATTCAAAAAATAATTTTCTACTTTCGCAAATTTTAATTACGCCAGGGATTGCCTTTTCTATAGCAAATTATTCAAAAAATAATTTTCTACTGTCGCAAATTTTAAATACGCCAGGGATTGCCTTTTCTATAGTAAATTATTCAAAAAATAATTTTCTACTGTCGCAAATTTTAATTATGCCAGGGATTGCCTTTTCTATAGTAAATTATTCAAAAATAATTTTCTACTGTCGCAAATTTTAATTACTCCAGGGATTGCCTTTTCTATAGTAAATTATTCAAAAAATAATTTTATACTGTCGCAAATTTTAATTACGCCAGGGATTGCCTTTTCTATAGTAAATTATTCAAAAAATAATGTTTTACTGTCGCAAATTTTAAATACGCCAGGGATTGCCTTTTCTATAGTAAATTATTCAAAAAATAATTTTCTACTGTCGCAAATTGTAATTGCGCCAGGGATTGCCTTTTCTATAGTAAATTTCTCACAAATTAATTTTATACTGTCGCAAATTTTAATTACGCCAGGGATTGCCTTTTCTATAGTAAATTATTCAAAAAATAATTTTCTACTGTCGCAAATTTTAATTACGCCAGGGATTGCCTTTTCTATAGTAAATTATTCAAAAAATAATTTTCAACTGTCGCAAATTTTAATTACGCCAGGGATTGCCTTTTCTATAGTAAATTATTCAAAAAATAATTTTATACTGTCGCAAATTTTAAGTGCGCCAGGGATTGCCTTTTCTATAGTAAATTATTCAAAAAATAATTTTCAACTGTCGCAAATTTTAATTACGCCAGGGATTGCCTTTTCTATAGTAAATTATTCAAAAAATAATTTTTTACTGTCGCAAATTTTAAATACGCCAGGGATTGCCTTTTCTATAGTAAATTATTCAAAAAATAATTTTTTACTGTCGCAAATTTTAAATACGCCAGGGATTGCCTTTTCTATAGTAAATTATTCAAAAAATAATTTTATACTGTCGCAAATTTTAATTACGCCAGGGATTGCCTTTTCTATAGTAAATTATTCAAAAAATAATTTTCTACTGTCGCAAATTTTAATTACGCCAGGGATTGCCTTTTCTATAGCAAATTATTCAAAAAATAATTTTCTACTGTCGCAAATTTTAAATACCCCAGGGATTGCCTTTTCTATAGTAAATTATTCAAAAAATAGTTTTCTACTGTCGCAAATTTTAGTTATGCCAGGGATTGCCTTTTCTATAGTAAATTATTCAAAAAATAATTTTCTACTGTCGCAAATTTTAATTACGCCAGGGATTGACTTTTCTATAGTAAATTATTCAAAAAATAATTTTCAACTGTCGCAAATTTTAATTACGCCAGGGATTGCCTTTTCTATAGTAAATTATTCAAAAAATAATTTTTTACTGTCGCAAATTTTAATTACGCCAGGGATTGCCTTTTCTATAGTAAATTATTCAAAAAATAATTTTCAACTGTCGCAAATTTTAATTACGCCAGGGATTGCCTTTTCTATAGTAAATTATTCAAAAAATAATTTTTTACTGTCGCAAATTTTAAATACGCCAGGGATTGCCTTTTCTATAGTAAATTATTCAAAAAATAATTTTTTACTGTCGCAAATTTTAAATATCCCAGGGATTGCCTTTTCTATAGTAAATTATTCAAAAAATAATTTTCTACTGTCGCAAATTTTAATTACGCCAGGGATTGACTTTTCTATAGTAAATTATTCAAAAAATAATTTTCAACTGTCGCAAATTTTAATTACGCCAGGGATTGCCTTTTCTATAGTAAATTATTCAAAAAATAATTTTTTACTGTCGCAAATTTTAATTACGCCAGGGATTGCCTTTTCTATAGTAAATTATTCAAAAAATAATTTTCAACTGTCGCAAATTTTAATTACGCCAGGGATTGCCTTTTCTATAGTAAATTATTCAAAAAATAATTTTTTACTGTCGCAAATTTTAAATATCCCAGGGATTGCCTTTTCTTTAGTAAATTTCTCACAAATTAATTTTTTACTGTCGCAAATTTTAAGTGCGCCAGGGATTGCCTTTTCTATAGTAAATTATTCAAAAAATAATTTTTTACTGTCGCAAATTTTAATTGCGCCAGGGATTGCCTTTTCTACAGTAAATTTTTCAAAATATTAATTTTTTACTGTCGCAAATTTTAAATACGCCAGGGATTGCCTTTTCTATAGTAAATTATTCAAAAAATAATTTTTTTACTGTCGCAAATTTAAATACTCCAGGGATTGCCTTTTCTATAGTAAATTATTCAAAAAATAATTTTCTACTGTCGCAAATTTTAATTACGCCAGGGATTGCCTTTTCTATAGTAAATTATTCAAAAAATAATTTTCTACTGTCGCAAATTGTAATTGCGCCAGGGATTGCCTTTTCTATAGTAAATTTCTCACAAATTAATTTTATACTGTCGCAAATTTTAATTACGCCAGGGATTGCCTTTTCTATAGTAAATTATTCAAAAAATAATTTTCTACTGTCGCAAATTTTAATTACGCCAGGGATTGCCTTTTCTATAGTAAATTATTCAAAAAATAATTTTCAACTGTCGCAAATTTTAATTACGCCAGGGATTGCCTTTTCTATAGTAAATTATTCAAAAAATAATTTTATACTGTCGCAAATTTTAAGTGCGCCAGGGATTGCCTTTTCTATAGTAAATTATTCAAAAAATAATTTTCTATTGTCGCAAATTTTAATTACGCCAGGGATTGCCTTTTCTATAGTAAATTATTCAAAAAATAATTTTCTACTTTCGCAAATTTTAATTGCGCCAGGGATTGCCTTTTCTATAGCAAATTATTCAAAAAATAATTTTCTACTGTCGCAAATTTTAAATACGCCAGGGATTGCCTTTTCTATAGTAAATGATTCAAAAAATAATTTTCTACTGTCGCAAATTTTAATTATGCCAGGGATTGCCTTTTCTATAGTAAATTATTCAAAAATAATTTTCTACTGTCGCAAATTCTAATTACGCCAGGGATTGCCTTTTCTATAGTAAATTATTCAAAAAATAATTTTATTCTGTCGCAAATTTTAATTACGCCAGGGATTGCCTTTTCTATAGTAAATTATTCAAAAAATAATGTTTTACTGTCGCAAATTTTAAATACGCCAGGGATTGCCTTTTCTATAGTAAATTATTCAAAAAATAATTTTTTACTGTCGCAAATTTTAATTACGCCAGGGATTGACTTTTCTATAGTAAATTATTCAAAAAATAATTTTCTACTGTCGCAAATTGTAATTGCGCCAGGGATTGCCTTTTCTATAGTAAATTTCTCACAAATTAATTTTATACTGTCGCAAATTTTAATTACGCCAGGGATTGCCTTTTCTATAGTAAATTATTCAAAAAATAATTTTCTACTGTCGCAAATTTTAATTACGCCAGGGATTGCCTTTTCTATAGTAAATTATTCAAAAAATAATTTTCAACTGTCGCAAATTTTAATTACGCCAGGGATTGCCTTTTCTATAGTAAATTATTCAAAAAATAATTTTATACTGTCGCAAATTTTAAGTGCGCCAGGGATTGCCTTTTCTATAGTAAATTATTCAAAAAATAATTTTCTACTGTCGCAAATTTTAATTACGCCAGGGATTGCCTTTTCTATAGTAAATTATTCAAAAAATAATTTTCTACTGTCGCAAATTTTAATTACGCCAGGGATTGCCTTTTCTATAGCAAATTATTCAAAAAATAATTTTCTACTGTCGCAAATTTTAAATACGCCAGGGATTGCCTTTTCTATAGTAAATTATTCAAAAAATAGTTTTCTACTGTCGCAAATTTTAGTTATGCCAGGGATTGCCTTTTCTATAGTAAATTATTCAAAAAATAATTTTCTACTGTCGCAAATTTTAATTACGCCAGGGATTGCCTTTTCTATAGTAAATTATTCAAAAAATAATTTTCAACTGTCGCAAATTTTAAATACGCCAGGGATTGCCTTTCCTATAGTAAATTATTCAAAAAATAATTTTTTACTGTCGCAAATTTTAAATATCCCAGGGATTGCCTTTTCTATAGTAAATTTCTCACAAATTAATTTTTTACTGTCGCAAATTTTAAGTGCGCCAGGGATTGCCTTTTCTATAGTAAATTATTCAAAAAATAATTTTTTACTGTCGCAAATTTTAAATACGCCAGGGATTGCCTTTTCTATATTAAATTTTGCAAAAAAATAATTTTTTAATGTCGCAAATTTTAAATATCCCAGGGATTGCCTTTTCTATAGTAAATTTCTCACAAATTAATTTTTACTGTCGCAATTTTTAAATACGCCAGGGATTGCCTTTTCTATAGTAAATTATTCAAAAAATAATTTTTTACTGTCGCAAATTTTAAATACGCCAGGGATTGCCTTTTCTATAGTAAATTAATCAAAAAATAATTTTTTACTGTCGCAAATTTTAAATATCCCAGGGATTGCCTTTTCTTTAGTAAATTTCTCACAAATTAATTTTTTACTGTCGCAAATTTTAAGTGCGCCAGGGATTGCCTTTTCTATAGTAAATTATTCAAAAAATAATTTTTTACTGTCGCAAATTTTAATTGCGCCAGGGATTGCCTTTTCTACAGTAAATTTTTCAAAATATTAATTTTTTACTGTCGCAAATTTTAAATACGCCAGGGATTGCCTTTCCTATAGTAAATTATTCAAAAAATAATTTTTTACTGTCGCAAATTTTAAATACGCCAGGGATTGCCTTTTCTATAGTAAATTATTCAAAAAATAATTTTCTACTGTCGCAAATTTTAATTACGCCAGGGATTGCCTTTTCTATAGTAAATTATTCAAAAAATAATTTTCTACTGTCGCAAATTGTAATTGCGCCAGGGATTGCCTTTTCTATAGTAAATTTCTCACAAATTAATTTTATACTGTCGCAAATTTTAATTACGCCAGGGATTGCCTTTTCTATAGTAAATTATTCAAAAAATAATTTTCTACTGTCGCAAATTTTAATTACGCCAGGGATTGCCTTTTCTATAGTAAATGATTCAAAAAATAATTTTCAACTGTCGCAAATTTTAATTACGCCAGGGATTGCCTTTTCTATAGTAAATTATTCAAAAAATAATTTTATACTGTCGCAAATTTTAAGTGCTCCAGGGATTGCCTTTTCTATAGTAAATTATTCAAAAAATAATTTTCTATTGTCGCAAATTTTAATTACGCCAGGGATTGCCTTTTCTATAGTAAATTATTCAAAAAATAATTTTCTACTTTCGCAAATTTTAATTACGCCAGGGATTGCCTTTTCTATAGCAAATTATTCAAAAAATAATTTTCTACTGTCGCAAATTTTAAATACGCCAGGGATTGCCTTTTCTATAGTAAATGATTCAAAAATAATTTTCTACTGTCGCAAATTTTAATTATGCCAGGGATTGCCTTTTCTATAGTAAATTATTCAAAAATAATTTTCTACTGTCGCAAATTTTAATTACGCCAGGGATTGCCTTTTCTATAGTAAATTATTCAAAAAATAATTTTATACTGTCGCAAATTTTAATTACGCCAGGGATTGCCTTTTCTATAGTAAATTATTCAAAAAATAATGTTTTACTGTCGCAAATTTTAAATACGCCAGGGATTGCCTTTTCTATAGTAAATTATTCAAAAAATAATTTTTTACTGTCGCAAATTTTAATTACGCCAGGGATTGACTTTTCTATAGTAAATTATTCAAAAAATAATTTTCTACTGTCGCAAATTGTAATTGCGCCAGGGATTGCTTTTCTATAGTAAATTTCTCACAAATTAATTTTATACTGTCGCAAATTTTAATTACGCCAGGGATTGCCTTTTCTATAGTAAATTATTCAAAAAATAATTTTCTACTGTCGCAAATTTTAATTACGCCAGGGATTGCCTTTTCTATAGTAAATTATTCAAAAAATAATTTTCAACTGTCGCAAATTTTAATTACGCCAGGGATTGCCTTTTCTATAGTAAATTATTCAAAAAATAATTTTATACTGTCGCAAATTTTAAGTGCGCCAGGGATTGCCTTTTCTATAGTAAATTATTCAAAAAATAATTTTCTACTGTCGCAAATTTTAATTACGCCAGGGATTGCCTTTTCTATAGTAAATTATTCAAAAAATAATTTTCTACTGTCGCAAATTTTAATTACGCCAGGGATTGCCTTTTCTATAGTAAATTATTCAAAAAATAATTTTCAACTGTCGCAAATTTTAAATTCGCCAGGGATTGCCTTTTCTATAGTAAATTATTCAAAAAATAATTTTTTACTGTCGCAAATTTTAAATATCCCAGGGATTGCCTTTTCTATAGTAAATTTCTCACAAATTAATTTTTTACTGTCGCAAATTTTAAGTGCGCCAGGGATTGCCTTTTCTATAGTAAATTATTCAAAAAATAATTTTTTACTGTCGCAAATTTTAAATACGCCAGGGATTGCCTTTTCTATATTAAATTTTGCAAAAAAATAATTTTTTAATGTCGCAAATTTTAAATATCCCAGGGATTGCCTTTTCTATAGTAAATTTATCACAAATTAATTTTTTACTGTCGCAATTTTTAAATACGCCAGGGATTGCCTTTTCTATAGGAAATTATTCAAAAAATAATTTTTTACTGTCGCAAATTTTAAATACGCCAGGGATTGCCTTTTCTATAGTAAATTATTCAAAAAATAATTTTTTACTGTCGCAAATTTTAAATATCCCAGGGATTGCCTTTTCTTTAGTAAATTTCTCACAAATTAATTTTTTACTGTCGCAAATTTTAAGTGCGCCAGGGATTGCCTTTTCTATAGTAAATTATTCAAAAAATAATTTTTTACTGTCGCAAATTTTAATTGCGCCAGGGATTGCCTTTTCTACAGTAAATTTTTCAAAATATTAATATTTTACTGTCGCAAATTTTAAATACGCCAGGGATTGCCCTTTCTATAGTAAATTATTCAAAAAATAATTTTTTACTGTCGCAAATTTTAAATACGGCAGGGATTGCCTTTTCTATAGTAAATTATTCAAAAAATAATTTTCTACTGTCGCAAATTTTAATTACGCCAGGGATTGCCTTTTCTATAGTAAATTATTCAAAAAATAATTTTCTACTGTCGCAAATTTTAAATACGCCAGGGATTGCCTTTTCTATAGTAAATTTCTCACAAATTAATTTTATACTGTCGCAAATTTTAATTACGCCAGGGATTGCCTTTTCTATAGTAAATTATTCAAAAAATAATTTTCTACTTTCGCAAATTTTAATTACGACAGGGATTGCCTTTTCTATAGTAAATTATTCAAAAAATAATTTTCAACTGTCGCAAATTTTAATTACGCCAGGGATTGCCTTTTCTATAGTAAATTATTCAAAAAATAATTTTATACTGTCGCAAATTTTAAGCGCGCCAGTGTTTGCCTTTTCTATAGTAAATTATTCAAAAAATAATTTTCTATTGTCGCAAATTTTAAATACGCCAGGGATTGCCTTTTCTATAGTAAATTTCTCACAAATTAATTTTATACTGTCGCAAATTTTAATTACGCCAGGGATTGCCTTTTCTTTAGTAAATTTCTCACAAATTAATTTTTTACTGTCGCAAATTTTAAGTGCGCCAGGGATTGCCTTTTCTATAGTAAATTTCTCACAAATTAATTTTATACTGTCGCAAATTTTAATTACGCCAGGGATTGCCTTTTCTATAGTAAATTATTCAAAAAATAATTTTCTACTGTCGCAAATTTTAATTACGACAGGGATTGCCTTTTCTATAGTAAATTATTCAAAAAATAATTTTCTACTGTCGCAAATTTTAATTACGCCAGGGATTGCCTTTTCTATAGCAAATTATTCAAAAAATAATTTTCTACTGTGGCAAATTTTAAATATGCCAGGGATTGCCTTTTCTATAGTAAATTATTCAAAAAATAATTTTATACTGTCGCAAATTTTAAGTGCGCCAGTGTTTGCCTTTTCTATAGTAAATTATTCAAAAAATAATTTTCTATTGTCGCAAATTTTAAATACGCCAGGGATTGCCTTTTCTATAGTAAATTTCTCACAAATTAATTTTATACTGTCGCAAATTTTAATTACGCCAGGGATTGCCTTTTCTTTAGTAAATTTCTCACAAATTAATTTTTTACTGTCGCAAATTTTAAGTGCGCCAGGGATTGCCTTTTCTATAGTAAATTATTCAAAAAATAATTTTTTACTGTCGCAAATTTTAATTACGCCAGGGATTGCCTTTTCTATAGTAAATTATTCAAAAAATAATTTTTTACTGTCGCAAATTTTAATTGCGCCAGTGTTTGCCTTTTCTACAGTAAATTTTTCAAAATATTAATATTTTACTGTCGCAAATTTTAAATACGCCAGGGATTGCCCTTTCTATAGTAAATTATTCAAAAAATAATTTTTTACTGTCGCAAATTTTAAATACGGCAGGGATTGCCTTTTCTATAGTAAATTATTCAAAAAATAATTTTCTACTGTCGCAAATTTTAATTACGCCAGGGATTGCCTTTTCTATAGTAAATTATTCAAAAAATAATTTTCTACTGTCGCAAATTTTAAATACGCCAGGGATTGCCTTTTGTATAGTAAATTTCTCACAAATTAATTTTATACTGTCGCAAATTTTAATTACGCCAGGGATTGCCTTTTCTATAGTAAATTATTCAAAAAATAATTTTCTACTGTCGCAAATTTTAATTACGACAGGGATTGCCTTTTCTATAGTAAATTATTCAAAAAATAATTTTCAACTGTCGCAAATTTTAATTACGCCAGGGATTGCCTTTTCTATAGTAAATTATTCAAAAAATAGTTTTCTACTGTCGCAAATTTTAGTTATGCCAGGGATTGCCTTTTCTATAGTAAATTATTCAAAAAATAATTTTCTACTGTCGCAAATTTTAATTACGCCAGGGATTGCCTTTTCTATAGTAAATTATTCAAAAAATAATTTTCAACTGTCGCAAATTTTAAGTGCGCCAGGGATTGCCTTTTCTATAGTAAATTATTCAAAAAATAATTTTTTACTGTCGCAAATTTTAAATACGCCAGGGATTGCCTTTTCTATAGTAAATTATTCAAAAAATAATTTTTTACTGTCGCAAATTTTAAATACGCCAGGGATTGCCTTTTCTATATTAAATTTTGCAAAAAAATAATTTTTTAATGTCGCAAATTTTAAATATCCCAGGGATTGCCTTTTCTATAGTAAATTTATCACAAATTAATTTTTTACTGTCGCAATTTTTAAATACGCCAGGGATTGCCTTTTCTATAGTAAATTATTCAAAAAATAATTTTTTACTGTCGCAAATTTTAAATACGCCAGGGATTGCCTTTTCTATAGTAAATTATTCAAAAAATAATTTTTTACTGTCGCAAATTTTAAATATCCCAGGGATTGCCTTTTCTTTAGTAAATTTCTCACAAATTAATTTTTTACTGTCGCAAATTTTAAGTGCGCCAGGGATTGCCTTTTCTATAGTAAATTATTCAAAAAATAATTTTTTACTGTCGCAAATTTTAATTGCGCCAGGGATTGCCTTTTCTACAGTAAATTTTTCAAAATATTAATATTTTACTGTCGCAAATTTTAAATACGCCAGGGATTGCCCTTTCTATAGTAAATTATTCAAAAAATAATTTTTTACTGTCGCAAATTTTAAATACGGCAGGGATTGCCTTTTCTATAGTAAATTATTCAAAAAATAATTTTCTACTGTCGCAAATTTTAATTACGCCAGGGATTGCCTTTTCTATAGTAATTTATTCAAAAAATAATTTTCTACTGTCGCAAATTTTAAATACGCCAGGGATTGCCTTTTCTATAGTAAATTTCTCACAAATTAATTTTATACTGTCGCAAATTTTAATTACGCCAGGGATTGCCTTTTCTATAGTAAATTATTCAAAAAATAATTTTCTACTGTCGCAAATTTTAATTACGACAGGGATTGCCTTTTCTATAGTAAATTATTCAAAAAATAATTTTCAACTGTCGCAAATTTTAATTACGCCAGGGATTGCCTTTTCTATAGTAAATTATTCAAAAAATAATTTTATACTGTCGCAAATTTTAAGTGCGCCAGTGTTTGCCTTTTCTATAGTAAATTATTCAAAAAATAATTTTCTATTGTCGCAAATTTTAAATACGCCAGGGATTGCCTTTTCTATAGTAAATTTCTCACAAATTAATTCTATACTGTCGCAAATTTTAATTACGCCAGGGATTGCCTTTTCTTTAGTAAATTTCTCACAAATTAATTTTTTACTGTCGCAAATTTTAAGTGCGCCAGGGATTGCCTTTTCTATAGTAAATTATTCAAAAAATAATTTTCAACTGTCGCAAATTTTAATTACGCCAGGGATTGCCTTTTCTATAGTAAATTATTCAAAAAATAATTTTATACTGTCGCAAATTTTAAGTGCGCCAGTGTTTGCCTTTTCTATAGTAAATTATTCAAAAAATAATTTTCTACTGTCGCAAATTTTAAATACGCCAGGGATTGCCTTTTCTATAGTAAATTTCTCACAAATTAATTTTATACTGTCGCAAATTTTAATTACGCCAGGGATTGCCTTTTCTATAGTAAATTATTCAAAAAATAATTTTCTACTGTCGCAAATTTTAATTACGACAGGGATTGCCTTTTCTATAGTAAATTATTCAAAAAATAATTTTCTACTGTCGCAAATTTTAATTACGCCAGGGATTGCCTTTTCTATAGCAAATTATTCAAAAAATAATTTTCTACTGTGGCAAATTTTAAATATGCCAGGGATTGCCTTTTCTATAGTAAATTATTCAAAAAATAATTTTCTACTGTCGCAAATTTTAATTATGCCAGGGATTGCCTTTTCTATAGTAAATTATTCAAAAATAATTTTCTACTGTCGCAAATTTTAATTACGCCAGGGATTGCCTTTTCTATAGTAAATTATTCAAGAAATAATTTTATACTGTCGCAAATTTTAATTACGCCAGGGATTGCCTTTTCTATAGTAAATTATTCAAAAAATAATGTTTTACTGTCGCAAATTTTAAATACGCCAGGGATTGCCTTTTCTATATTAAATTTTGCAAAAAAATAATTTTTTAATGTCGCAAATTTTAAATATCCCAGGGATTGCCTTTTCTATAGTAAATTTATCACAAATTAATTTTTTACTGTCGCAATTTTTAAATACGCCAGGGATTGCCTTTTCTATAGTAAATTATTCAAAAAATAATTTTTTACTGTCGCAAATTTTAAATATCCCAGGGATTGCCTTTTCTATAGTAAATTTCTCACAAATTAATTTTTTACTGTCGCAAATTTTAAGTGCGCCAGGGATTGCCTTTTCTATAGTAAATTATTCAAAAAATAATTTTTTACTGTCGCAAATTTTAAATATGCCAGGGATTGCCTTTTCTATATTAAATTTTGCAAAAAAATAATTTTTTAATGTCGCAAATTTTAAATATCCCAGGGATTGCCTTTTCTATAGTAAATTTATCACAAATTAATTTTTTACTGTCGCAATTTTTAAATACGCCAGGGATTGCCTTTTCTATAGTAAATTATTCAAAAAATAATTTTTTACTGTCGCAAATTTTAAATACGCCAGGGATTGCCTTTTCTATAGTAAATTATTCAAAAAATAATTTTTTACTCTCGCAAATTTTAAATATCCCAGGGATTGCCTTTTCTTTAGTAAATTTCTCACAAATTAATTTTTTACTGTCGCAAATTTTAAGTGCGCCAGGGATTGCCTTTTCTATAGTAAATTATTCAAAAAATAATTTTTTACTGTCGCAAATTTTAATTGCGCCAGGGATTGCCTTTTCTACAGTAAATTTTTCAAAATATTAATATTTTACTGTCGCAAATTTTAAATACGCCAGGGATTGCCCTTTCTATAGTAAATTATTCAAAAAATAATTTTTTACTGTCGCAAATTTTAAATACGGCAGGGATTGCCTTTTCTATAGTAAATTATTCAAAAAATAATTTTCTACTGTCGCAAATTTTAATTACGCCAGGGATTGCCTTTTCTATAGTAAATTATTCAAAAAATAATTTTCTACTGTCGCAAATTTTAAATACGCCAGGGATTGCCTTTTCTATAGTAAATTTCTCACAAATTAATTTTATACTGTCGCAAATTTTAATTACGCCAGGGATTGCCTTTTCTATAGTAAATTATTCAAAAAATAATTTTCTACTGTCGCAAATTTTAATTACGACAGGGATTGCCTTTTCTATAGTAAATTATTCAAAAAATAATTTTCAACTGTCGCAAATTTTAATTACGCCAGGGATTGCCTTTTCTATAGTAAATTATTCAAAAAATAATTTTATACTGTCGCAAATTTTAAGTGCGCCAGTGTTTGCCTTTTCTATAGTAAATTATTCAAAAAATAATTTTCTATTGTCGCAAATTTTAAATACGCCAGGGATTGCCTTTTCTATAGTAAATTATTCAAAAAATAATTTTCTACTGTCGCAAATTTTAATTACGCCAGGGATTGCCTTTTCTATAGCAAATTATTCAAAAAATAATTTTCTACTGTCGCAAATTTTAAATATGCCAGGGATTGCCTTTTCTATAGTAAATTATTCAAAAAATAATTTTCTACTCTCGCAAATTTTAATTATGCCAGGGATTGCCTTTTCTATAGTAAATTATTCAAAAATAATTTTCTACTGTCGCAAATTTTAATTACGCCAGTGTTTGCCTTTTCTATAGTAAATTATTCAAAAAATAATTTTCTATTGTCGCAAATTTTAAATACGCCAGGGATTGCCTTTTCTATAGTAAATTTCTCACAAATTAATTTTATACTGTCGCAAATTTTAATTACGCCAGGGATTGCCTTTTCTTTAGTAAATTTCTCACAAATTAATTTTTTACTGTCGCAAATTTTAAGTGCGCCAGGGATTGCCTTTTCTATAGTAAATTATTCAAAAAATAATTTTCAACTGTCGCAAATTTTAATTACGCCAGGGATTGCCTTTTCTATAGTAAATTATTCAAAAAATAATTTTATACTGTCGCAAATTTTAAGTGCGCCAGTGTTTGCCTTTTCTATAGTAAATTATTCAAAAAATAATTTTCTACTGTCGCAAATTTTAAATACGCCAGGGATTGCCTTTTCTATAGTAAATTTCTCACAAATTAATTTTATACTGTCGCAAATTTTAATTACGCCAGGGATTGCCTTTTCTATAGTAAATTATTCAAAAAATAATTTTCTACTGTCGCAAATTTTAATTACGACAGGGATTGCCTTTTCTATAGTAAATTATTCAAAAAATAATTTTCTACTGTCGCAAATTTTAATTACGCCAGGGATTGCCTTTTCTATAGCAAATTATTCAAAAAATAATTTTCTACTGTCGCAAATTTTAAATATGCCAGGGATTGCCTTTTCTATAGTAAATTATTCAAAAAATAATTTTCTACTGTCGCAAATTTTAATTATGCCAGGGATTGCCTTTTCTATAGTAAATTATTCAAAAATAATTTTCTACTGTCGCAAATTGTAATTGCGCCAGGGATTGCCTTTTCTATAGTAAATTTCTCACAAAATAATTTTATACTGTCGCAAATTTTAATTACGCCAGGAATTGCCTTTTCTATAGTAAATTATTCAAAAAATAATTTTCTACTGTCGCAAATTTTAATTACGCCAGGGATTGCCTTTTCTATAGTAAATTATTAAAAAAATAATTTTCAACTGTCGCAAATTTTAATTACGCCAGGGATTGCCTTTTCTATAGTAAATTATTCAAAAAATAATTTTATACTGTCGCAAATTTTAAGTGCGCCAGGGATTGCCTTTTCTATAGTAAATTATTCAAAAAATAATTTTCTACTGTCGCAAATTTTAATTGCGCCAGGGATTGCCGTTTCTATAGTAAATTATTCAAAAAATAATTTTATACTGTCGCAAATTTTAATTATGCCAGGGATTGGTTTTCTATACTAAATTATTCAAAAAATAATTTTTTACTGTCGAAAATTTTAAGTCCGCCAGGGATTGCCTTTTCTATAGTAAATTATTCAAAAAATAATTTTTTACTGTCGCATATTTTAAATATCCCAGGGATTGCCTTTTCTATAGTAAATTTCTCACAAAATAATTTTTTACTGTCGCAAATTTCAAATCCGCCAGGGATTGTTTTTTCTATAGTAAATTATTCAAAAAATAATTTTTTACTATCGCAAGTTTTAATTGCGCCAGGGATTGCCTTTTCTACAGTAAATTTTTCAAAATATTAATTTTTTACTGTCGCAAATTTTAAATACGCCAGGGATTGCCTTTTCTATAGTAAAAATTTTTAAAAAAATAATTTTTTAATGTCGCAAATTTTAATTACGCCAGGGATTGCCTTTTCTATAGTAAATTTTGCAAAAAATAATTTTATACTGTCGCAAATTTTAATTACGCCAGGGATTGCCTTTTCTATAGTAAATTATTCAAAAAATAATTTTTTACTGTCGCAAATTTTAAATACGCCAGGGATTGCCTTTTCTATAGTAAATTTTGCAAAAAAATAATTTTCTACAGCCGCAAATTTTAAATACGCCAGGGATTGCCTTTTCTAGAGTAAATTATTCAAAAAATAATTTTTTACTGTCGCAAATTTCAAATCCGCCAGGGATTGCCTTTTCTATAGTCAATTATTCAAAAAATAATTTTTTACTGTCGCAAATTTTAAATACGCCAGGGATTGCCTTTTCTATAGTAAATTAATCAAAAAATAATTTTTTACTGTCGCAAACTGTAATTGCGCCAGGGATTGCCTTTTCTATAGTAAATTATTCAAAAAATAATTTTCAATTGTCGCAAATTTTAATTACGCCAGGGATTGCCTTTTCTATAGTAAATTATTCAAAAAATAATTTTATACTGTCGCAAATTTTAAGTGCGCCAGGGATTGCCTTTTCTATAGTAAATTATTCAAAAAATAATTTTCTACTGTCGCAAATTTTAATTGCGCCAGGGATTGCCGTTTCTATAGTAAATTATTCAAAAAATAATTTTTTACTGTCGAAAATTTTAAGTGCGCCAGGGATTGCCTTTTCTATAGTAAATTATTCAAAAAATAATTTTTTACTGTCGCATATTTTAAATATCCCAGGGATTGCCTTTTCTATAGTAAATTTCTCACAAAATAATTTTTTACTGTCGCAAATTTCAAATCCGCCAGGGATTGTTTTTTCTATAGTAAATTATTCAAAAAATAATTTTTTACTATCGCAAGTTTTAATTGCGCCAGGGATTGCCTTTTCTACAGTAAATTTTTCAAAATATTAATTTTTTACTGTCGCAAATTTTAAATACGCCAGGGATTGCCTTTTCTATAGTAAAAATTTTTAAAAAAATAATTTTTTACTGTCGCAAATTTTAATTACGCCAGGGATTGCCTTTTCTATAGTAAATTTTGCAAAAAATAATTTTATACTGTCGCAAATTTTAATTACGCCAGGGATTGCCTTTTCTATAGTAAATTATTCAAAAAATAATTTTTTACTGTCGCAAATTTTAAATACGCCAGGGATTGCCTTTTCTATAGTAAATTTTGCAAAAAAATAATTTTCTACAGCCGCAAATTTTAAATACGCCAGGGATTGCCTTTTCTATAGTAAATTATTCAAAAAATAATTTTTTACTGTCGCAAATTTCAAATCCGCCAGGGATTGCCTTTTCTATAGTCAATTATTCAAAAAATAATTTTTTACTGTCGCAAATTTTAAATACGCCAGGGATTGCCTTTTCTATAGTAAATTATTCAAAAAATAATTTTTTACTGTCGCAAACTGTAATTGCGCCAGGGATTGCCTTTTCTATAGTAAATTATTCAAAAAATAATTTTCAACTGTCGCAAATTTTAATTACGCCAAGGATTGCCTTTTCTATAGTAAATTATTCAAAAAATAATTTTTTACTGTCGCAAATTGTAATTGCGCCAGGGATTGCCTTTTCTCTAGCAAATTATTCAAAAAATAATTTCTTACTGTCGCAAATTTTAAATACGCCAAGGATTGCCTTTTCTATAGTAAATTATTCAAAAAATAATTTTCAACTGTCGCAAATTTTAATTACGCCAGGGATTGCCTTTTCTATAGTAAATTATTCAAAAAATAATTTTTTACTGTCGCAAATTTTAATTACGCCAGGGATTGCCTTTTCTATAGTAAATTATTCAAAAAATAATTTTCTACTGTCGCAAATTTTAATTACGCCAGGGATTGCCTTTTCTATAGTAAATTATTCAAAAAATAATTTTTTATTGTCGCAAATTTTAATTACGCCAGGGATTGCCTTTTCTATAGTAAATTATTCAAAAAATAATTTTTTACTGTCGCAAATTTTAAGTGCGCCAGGGATTGCCTTTTCTATAGTAAATTATTCAAAAAATAATTTTTTACTCTCGCAAATTTTAATTACGCCAGGGATTGCCTTTTCTATAGTAAATTATTCAAAAAATAATTTTCTACTGTCGCAAATTTTAATTGCGCCAGGGATTGCCTTTTCTATAGTAAATTATTCAAAAAATAATTTTTTACTGTCGCAAATTTTAATTGTGCCAGGGATTGCCTTTTCTATAGTAAATTATTCAAAAAATAATTTTCTACTGTCGCAAATTTTAATTGCGCCAGGGATTGCCTTTTCTATAGTAAATTATTCAAAAAATTATTTTCTACTGTCGCAAATTTTAATTGCGCCAGGGATTGCCTTTTCTATAATAAATTATTCAAAAAATAATTTTCTACTGTCGCAAATTTTAAATATCCCAGGGATTGCCTTTTCTATAGAAAATTTCTCACAAATTAATTTCTTACTGTCGCAAATTTTAAATACACCAGGGATTGCCTTTTCTATAGTAAATAATTCAAAAAATAATTTTTTACTGTCGCAAATTTTAAGTGCGCCAGGGATTGCCTAATCTACAGTAAATTTTTCAAAATATTAATTTTTTACTGTCGCAAATTTTAATTACGCCAGGGATTGCCTTTTCTATAGTAAATTATTCAAAAAATAATTTTCTACTGTCGCAAATTTTAATTACGCCAGGGATTGCCTTTTCTATAGTAAATTATTCAAAAAATAATTTTATACTGTCGCAAATTTTAAATACGCCAGGGATTGCCTTTTCTATAGTAAATTATTCAAAAAATAATTTTATACTTTCGCAAATTTTAATTACGCCAGGGATTGCCTTTTATATAGTAAATTATTCCAAAAATAGTTTTCAACTGTCGCAAATTTTAATTGCGCCAGGGATTGCCTTTTCTATAGTAAATTATTCAAAAAATAATTTTATACTGTCGCAAATTTTAATTACGCCAGGGATTGCCTTTTCTATAGTAAATTATTCAAAAAATAATTTTCAACTGTCGCAAATTTTAATTACGCCAGGGATTGCCTTTTCTATAGTAAATTATTCAAAAAATAATTTTTTACTGTCGCAAATTGTAATTGCGCCAGGGATTGCCTTTTCTATAGTAAATTATTCAAAAAATAATTTCTTACTGTCGCGAATTTTAAATACACCAGGGATTGCCTTTTCTATAGTAAATTATTCAAAAAATAATTTTCAACTGTCGCAAATTTTAAGTGCGCCAGGGATTGCCTTTTCTATAGTAAATTATTCAAAAAATAATTTTTTACTGTCGCAAATTTTAAATACGCCAGGGATTGCCTTTTCTATAGTAAATTTTGCAAAAAAATAATTTTTTACTGTCGCAAATTTTAAATATCCCAGGGATTGCCTTTTCTATAGTAAATTATTCAAAAAATAATTTTCTACTGTCGCAAATTTTAATTTCGCCAGGGATTGCCTTTTCTATAGTAAATTATTCAAAAAATAATTTTTTACTATCGCAAGTTTTAATTGCGCCAGGGATTGCCTTTTCTATAGTAAATTAATCAAAAAATAATTTTTTACTGTCGCAAATTTTAAATACGCCAGGGATTGCCTTTTCTATAGTAAATTATTCAAAAAATAATTTTTTACTCTCGCAAATTTTAATTACGCCAGAGATTGCCTTTTCTATAGTAAATTATTCAAAAAATAATTTTATACTGTCGCAAATTTTAATTACGCCAGGGATTGCCTTTTCTATAGTAAATTATTCAAAAAATAATTTTTTACTGTCGCAAATTTTAAGTGCGCCAGGGATTGCCTTTTCTATAGTAAATTATTCAAAAAATAATTTTTTACTGTCGCAAATTTTAAGTGCGCCAGGGATTGCCTTTTCTATAGTAAATTATTCAAAAAATAATTTTTTATTGTCGCAAATTTTAAATACGCCAGGGATTGCCTTTTCTATAGTAAATTATTCAAAAAATTATTTTCTACTGTCGCAAATTTTAAATACGCCAGGGATTGCCTTTTCTATAGTAAATTATTCAAAAAATAATTTTTTACTATCGCAAGTTTTAATTGCGCCAGGGATTGCCTTTTCTATAGTAAATTATTCAAAAAATAATTTTTTACTGTCGCAAATTTTAACTGCGCCAGGGATTGCCTTTTCTATAGTAAATTATTCAAAAAATAATTTTCAACTGTCGCAAATTTTAATTACGCCAAGGATTGCCTTTTCTATAGTAAATTATTCAAAAAATAATTTTTTACTGTCGCAAATTGTAATTGCGCCAGTGATTGCCTTTTCTATAGTAAATTATTCAAAAAATAATTTCTTACTGTCGCAAATTTTAAATACGCCAGGGATTGCCTTTTCTATAGTAAATTATTCAAAAAATAATTTTCAACTGTCGCAAATTTTAATTACGCCAGGGATTGCCTTTTCTATAGTAAATTATTCAAAAAATAATTTTTTACTGTCGCAAATTTTAATTACGCCAGGGATTGCCTTTTCTATAGTAAATTATTCAAAAAATAATTTTCTACTGTCGCAAATTTTAATTACGCCAGGGATTGCCTTTTCTATAGTAAATTATTCAAAAAATAATTTTATACTGTCGCAAATTTTAAATACGCCAGGGATTGCCTTTTCTATAGTAAATTATTCAAAAAATAATTTTCAACTGTCGCAAATTTTAATTACGCCAGGGATTGCCTTTTCTATATTAAATTATTCAAAAAATAATTTTCAACTGTCGCAAATTTTAATTACGCCAGGGATTGCCTTTTCTATAGTAAATTATTCAAAAAATAATTTTTTACTGTCGCAAATTTTAAGTGCGCCAGGGATTGCCTTTTCTATAGTAAATTATTCAAAAAATAATTTTATACTGTCGCAAATTTTAATTACGCCAGAGATTGCCTTTTCTATAGTAAATTATTCAAAAAATAATTTTCAACTGTCGCAAATTGTAATTGCGCCAGGGATTGCCTTTTCTATAGTAAATTATTCAAAAAATAATTTTCAACTGTCGCAAATTTTAATTGCTCCAGGGATTGCCTTTTCTACAGTAAATTATTCAAAAAATAATTTTTTACTGTCGCAAATTTTAAGTGCGCCAAGGATTGCCTTTTCTACAGTAAATTATTCAAAAAATAATTTTTTACTGTCGCAAATTTTAAATACGCCAGGGATTGCCTTTTCTATAGTAAATTATTCAAAAAATAATTTTCTACTGTCGCAAATTTTAATTACGCCAGGGATTGCCTTTTCTATAGTAAATTATTCAAAAAATAATTTTCTACTGTCGCAAATTTTAATTACGCCAGGGATTGCCTTTTCTATAGTAAATTTTTCAAAAAATAATTTTTTACTGTCGCAAATTTTAAATATCCCAGGCATTGCCTTTTCTATAGTAAATTATTCAAAAAATAATTTTCAACTGTCGCAAATTTTAATTGCGCCAGGGATTGCCTTTTCTATAGTAAATTATTCAAAAAATAATTTTATACTGTCGCAAATTTTAATTACGCCAGGGATTGCCTTTTCTATAGTAAATTATTCAAAAAATAATTTTCAACTGTCGCAAATTTTAAATATCCCAGGGATTGCCTTTTCTATAGTAAATTATTCAAAAAATAATTTTTTACTGTCGCAAATTGTAATTGCGCCAGGGATTGCCTTTTCTATAGTAAATTATTCAAAAAATAATTTCTTACTGTCGCAAATTTTAAATACGCCAGGGATTGCCTTTTCTATAGTAAATTATTCAAAAAATAATTTTCAACTGTCGCAAATTTTAAGTGCGCCAGGGATTGCCTTCTCTATAGTAAATTATTCAAAAAATAATTTTATACTGTCGCAAATTTTAATTACGCCAGGGATTGCCTTTTCTATAGTAAATTATTCAAAAAATAATTTTCAACTGTCGCAAATTGTAATTGCGCCAGGGATTGCCTTTTCTATAGTAAATTATTCAAAAAATAATTTTCAACTGTCGCAAAATTTAATTACGCCAGGGATTGCCTTTTCTATAGTAAATTATTCAAAAAATAATTTTCAACTGTCGCAAATTTTAATTACGCCAGGGATTGCCTTTTCTATAGTAAATTATTCAAAAAATAATTTTCAACTGTCGCAAATTTTAATTGCGCCAGGGATTGCCTTTTCTATAGTAAATTATTCAAAAAATAATTTTATACTGTCGCAAATTTTAATTACGCCAGGGATTGCCTTTTCTATAGTAAATTATTCAAAAAATAATTTTCAACTGTCGCAAATTTTAAATACGCCAGGGCTTGCCTTTTCTATAGTAAATTTTGCAAAAAAATTATTTTTTAATGTCGCAAATTTTAAATATCCCAGGGATTGCCTTTTCTATAGTAAATTTCTCACAAATTAATTTTTTACTGTCGCAAATTTTAAATACGCCAGGGATTGCCTTTTCTATAGTAAATTATTCAAAAAATAATTTTTTACTGTCGCAAATTTTAAGTGCGCCAGGGATTGCCTTTTCTATAGTAAATTATTCAAAAAATATTTTTTTACTGTCGCAAATTTTAAATACGCCAGGGATTGCCTTTTCTATAGTAAATTTTGCAAAAAATAGTTTTTTACTGTCGCAAATTTTAAGTGCGCCAGGGATTGCCTTTTCTATAGTAAATTATTCAAAAAATAATTTTTTACTGTCGCAAATTTTAAGTGCGCCAGGGATTGCCTTTTCTATAGTAAATTATTCAAAAAATAATTTTCTACTGTCGCAAATTTTAATTACGCCAGGGATTGCCTTTTCTATAGTAAATTATTTAAAAAATAGTTTTTTACTGTCGCAAATTTTAAGTGCGCCAGGGATTGCCTTTTCTATAGTAAATTATTCAAAAAATAATTTTTTACTGTCGCAAATTTTAAGTGCGCCAGGGATTGCCTTTTCTATAGTAAATTATTCAAAAAATAATTTTCTACTGTCGCAAATTTTAATTACGCCAGGGATTGCCTTTTCTATAGTAAATTATTTAAAAAATAGTTTTTTACTGTCGCAAATTTTAAGTGCGCCAGGGATTGCCTTTTCTATAGTAAATTATTCAAAAAATAATTTTATACTGTCGCAAATTTTAATTACGCCAGGGATTGCCTTTTCTCTAATAAATTATTCAAAAAATAATTTTCTACTGTCGCAAATTTTAATTACGCCAGGGATTGCCTTTTCTATAGTAAATTATTCAAAAAATAATTTTCAACTGTCGCAAATTTTAATTACGCCAGGGATTGCCTTTTCTATAGTAAATTATTCAAAATTAATTTTCAACTGTCGCAAATTTTAATTGCGCCAGGGATTGCCTTTTCTATAGTAAATTATTCAAAAAATAATTTTTTACTGTCGCAAATTTTAAATACGCCAGGGATTGCCTTTTCTATAGTAAATTATTCAAAAAATAATTTTCTATTGTCGCAAATTTTAATAACGCCAGGGATTGCCTTTTCTATAGTAAATTATTCAAAAAATAATTTTCTACTGTCGCAAATTTTAATTACGCCAGGGATTGCCTTTTCTATAGTAAATTTTTCAAAAAATAATTTTTTACTGTCGCAAATTTTAAATATCCCAGGGATTGCCTTTTCTATAGTAAATTATTCAAAAAATAATTTTTTACTGTCGCAAATTTTAAATACGCCAGGGATTGCATTTTCTATAGTAAATTATTCAAAAAATAATTTTTTACTGTCGCAAATTTTAAATATCCCAGGGATTGCCTTTTCTATAGTAAATTATTCAAAAAATAATTTTCTACTGTCGCAAATTTTAATTACGCCAGGGATTGCCTTTTCTATAGTAAATTATTCAAAAAATTATTTTTTAATGTCGCAAATTTTAAATACGCCAGGGATTGCCTTTTCTATAGTAAATTTTGCAAAAAAATAATTTTTTACTGTCGCAAATTTTAAATATCCCAGGGATTGCCTTTTCTATAGTAAATTTCTCACAATTAATTTTTTACTGTCGCAAATTTTAAATACGCCAGGGATGGCCTTTTCTATAGTAAATTATTCAAAAAATAATTTTTTACTGTCGCAAATTTTAAGTGCGCCAGGGATTGCCTTTTCTATAGTAAATTATTCAAAAAATAATTTTTTACTGTCGCAAATTTTAAATATGCCAGGGATTGCCTTTTCTATAGCAAATTTTGCAAAAAAATAATTTTCTACTGTCGCAAATTTTAATTACGCCAGGGATTGCCTTTTCTATAGTAAATTATTCAAAAAATAATTTTCTACTGTCGCAAATTTTAATTACGCCAGGGATTGCCTTTTCTACAGTAAATTATTCAAAAAATAATTTTTTACAATCGCAAGTTTTAATTGCGCCAGGGATTGCCTTTTCTATAGTAAATTATTCAAAAAATAATTTTCAACTGTCGCAAATTTTAAGTGCGCCAGGGATTGCCTTTTCTATAGTAAATTATTCAAAAAATAATTTTATACTGTTGCAAATTTTAATTACGCCAGGGATTGCCTTTCTATAGTAAATTATTCAAAAAATAATTTTCAACTGTCGCAAATTTTAATTACGCCAGGGATTGCCTTTTCTATAGGAAATTATTCAAAAATAATTTTCAACTGTCGCAAATTTTAATTGCGCCAGGGATTGCCTTTTATATAGTAAATTATTCAAAAAATAATTTTATACTGTCGCAAATTTTAATTACGCCAGTGATTGCCTTTTCTATAGTAAATTATTCAAAAAATAATTTTCAACTGTCGCAAATTTTAAATTCGCCAGAGATTGCCTTTTCTTTAGTAAATTTTGCAAAAAAATTATTTTTTACTGTCGCAAATTTTAAATATCCCAGGGATTGCCTTTTCTATAGTAAATTTCTCACAAATTAATTTTTTACTGTCGCAAATTTTAAATACGCCAGGGATAGCCTTTTCTATAGTAAATTATTCAAAAAATAATTTTTTAACTGTCGCAAATTTTAAGTGCGCCAGGGATTGCCCTTTTCTATAGTAAATTATTCAAAAAATATTTTTTACTGTCGCAAATTTTAAATACGCCAGGGATTGCCTTTTCTATAGTAAATTTTGCAAAAAAATAATTTTCTACTGTCGCAAATTTTAATTACGCCAGGGATTGCCTTTTCTATAGTAAATTATTCAAAAAATAATTTTCTACTGTCGCAAATTTTAATTACGCCAGGGATTGCCTTTTCTATAGTAAATTATTTAAAAAATAGTTTTTTACTGTCGCAAATTTTAAGTGCGCCAGGGATTGCCTTTTCTATAGTAAATTATTCAAAAAATAATTTTATACTGTCGCAAATTTTAATTACGCCAGGGATTGCCTTTTCTATAGCAAATTTTGCAAAAAAATAATTTTCTACTGTCGCAAATTTTAAATTACGCCAGGGATTGCCTTTTCTATAGTAAATTATTCACAAAATAATTTTCTACTGTCGCAAATTTTAATTACGCCAGGGATTGCCTTTTCTACAGTAAATTATTCAAAAAATAATTTTTTACAATCGCAAGTTTTAATTGCGCCAGGGATTGCCTTTTCTATAGTAAATTATTCAAAAAATAATTTTCAACTGTCGCAAATTTTAAGTGCGCCAAGTATTGCCTTTTCTATAGTAAATTATTCAAAAAATAATTTTATACTGTTGCAAATTTTAATTACGCCAGGGATTGCCTTTCTATAGTAAATTATTCAAAAAATAATTTTTTACTGTCGCAAATTTTAAGTGCGCCAGGATTGCCTTTTCTATAGTAAATTATTCAAAAAATAATTTTATACTGTCGCAAATTTTAATTACGCCAGGGATTGCCTTTTCTATAGTAAATTATTCAAAAAATAATTTTCAACTGTCGCAAATTGTAATTGCGCCAGGGATTGCCTTTTCTATAGTAAATTATTCAAAAAATAATTTTCAACTGTCGCAAATTTTAATTACGCCAGGGATTGCCTTTTCTATAGTCAATTATTCAAAAAATAATTTTCTACTGTCGCAAATTTTAATTACGCCAGGGATTGCCTTTTCTATAGTAAATTATTCAAAAAATAATTTTCAACTGTCGCAAATTTTAATTACGCCAGGGATTGCCTTTTCTATAGTAAATTATTCAAAAAATAATTTTCAACTGTCGCAAATTTTAATTGCGCCAGGGATTGCCTTTTCTATAGTAAATTATTCAAAAAATAATTTTATACTCTCGCAAATTTTAAATACGCCAGGGATTGCCTTTTCTATAGTAAATTATTCAAAAAATAATTTTTTACTGTCGCAAATTTTAAGTGCGCCAGGGATTGCCTTTTCTATAGTAAATTATTCAAAAAATAATTTTCAACTGTAGCAAATTTTAATTACACCAGGGATTGCCTTTTCTATAGTAAATTATTCAAAAAATAATTTTCAACTGTCGCAAATTTTAATTACGCCAGGGATTGCCTTTTCTATAGTCAATTATTCAAAAAATAATTTTCTACTGTCGCAAATTTTAATTACGCCAGGGATTGCCTTTTCTATAGTAAATTATTCAAAAAATAATTTTCAACTGTCGCAAATTTTAATTACGCCAGGGATTGCCTTTTCTATAGTAAATTATTCAAAAAATAATTTTCAACTGTCGCAAATTTTAACTGCACCAGGGATTGCCTTTTCTATAGTAAATTATTCAAAAAATAATTTTATACTCTCGCAAATTTTAAATACGCCAGGGATTGCCTTTTCTATAGTAAATTATTCAAAAAATAATTTTTTACTGTCGCAAATTTTAAGTGCGCCAGGGATTGCCTTTTCTATAGTAAATTATTCAAAAAATAATTTTCAACTGTAGCAAATTTTAATTACGCCAGGGATTGCCTTTTCTATAGTAAATTATTCAAAAAATAATTTTCTACTGTCGCAAATTTTAATTACGCCAGGGATTGCCTTTTCTATAGTAAAATATTCAAAAAATAATTTTCTACTGTCGCAAATTTTAATTACGCCAGGGATTGCCTTTTCTATAGTAAATTATTCAAAAAATAATTTTATACTGTCGCAAATTTTAATTACGCCAAGGATTGCCTTTTCTATAGTAAATAATTCAAAAAATAATTTTCAACTGTCGCAAATTTTAAATACGCCAGTGATTGCCTTTTCTATAGTAAATTATTCAAAAAATAATTTTCTACTGTCGCAAATTTTAATTGCGCCAGGGATTGCCTTCTCTATAGTAAATTATTCAAAAAATAATTTTATACTATCGCAAATTTTAATTGCGCCAGGGATTGCCTTTTCTACAGTAAATTTTGCAAAAAATAATTTTGTACTGTCGCAAATTTTAATTACGCCAGGGATTGCCTTTTCTATAGTAAATTATTCAAAAAATAATTTTATACTGTCGCAAATTTTAAATACTTTTCTATAGTAAATTATTCAAAAAATAATTTTCAACTGTCGCAAATTTTAATTGCGCCAGGGATTGCCTTTTCTATAGTAAATTATTCAAAAAATAATTTTTTACTGTCGCAAATTTTAAATACGCCAGGGATTGCCTTTTCTATAGTAAATTATTCAAAAAATAATTTTCTACTGTCGCAAATTTTAATTACGCCAGGGATTGCCTTTTCTATAGTAAATTATTCAAAAAATAATTTTCTACTGTCGCAAATTTTAATTACGCCAGGGATTGCCTTTTCTATAGTAAATTTTTCAAAAAATAATTTTTTACTGTCGCAAATTTTAAATATCACAGGGATTGCCTTTTCTATAGTAAATTATTCAAAAAATAATTTTCAACTGTCGCAAATTTTAATTGCGCCAGGGATTGCCTTTTCTATAGTAAATTATTCAAAAAATAATTTTATACTGTCGCAAATTTTAATTACGCCAGGGATTACCTTTTCTATAGTAAATTATTCAAAAAATAATTTTATACTGTCGCAAATTTTAATTACGCCAGGGATTGCCTTTTCTATAGTAAATTATTCAAAAAATAATTTTCAACTGTCGCAAATTTTAATTACGCCAGGGATTGCCTTTTCTATAGTAAATTATTCAAAAAATAATTTTTTACTGTCGCAAATTGTAATTGCACCAGGGATTGCCTTTTCTATAGTAAATTATTCTAAAAATAATTTCTTACTGTCGCAAATTTTAAATACGCCAGGGATTGCCTTTCCTATAGTAAATTATTCAAAAAATAATTTTCAACTGTCGCAAATTTTAATTACGCCAGGGATTGCCTTTTCTATAGTAAATTATTCAAAAAATAATTTTTTATTATCGCAAGTTTTAATTACGCCAGGGATTGCCTTTTCTATAGTAAATTATTCAAAAAGTAATTTTTTACTATCGAAAGTTTTAATTACGCCAGGGATTGCCATTTCTATAGTAAATGATTCAAAAAATAATTTTTACGGTCGCAAATTTCAAATCCGCCAGGGATTGCCTTTTCTACAGTAAATTTTGCAAAAAATAATTTTTTACTATCGCAAGTTTTAATTGCGCCAGGGATTGCCTTTTCTACAGTAAATTTTTCAAAATATTAATTTTTTACTGTGGCAAATTTTAAATACGCCAGGGATTGCCTTTTCTATAGTAAATTATTCAAAAAATAATTTTCTACTGTCGCATATTTTAATTACGCCAGGGATTGCCTTTTCTATAGTAAATTATTCAAAAAATAATTTTATACTGTCGCAAATTTTAATTACGCCAGGGATTGCCTTTTCTATAGTAAATTATTCATAAAATAATTTTTTACTGTCGCAAATTTTAAGTGCGCCAGGGATTGCCTTTTCTATAGTAAATTATTCAAAAAATAATTTTTTACTGTCGCAAATTTTAATTACGCCTTTTCTATAGTAAATTATTCAAAAAATAATTTTCAACTGTCGCAAATTTTAATTACGCCAGGGATTGCCTTTTCTATAGTAAATTATTCAAAAAATAATTTTCAAATGTCGCAAATTTTAATTGCGCCAGGGATTGCCTTTTCTATAGTAAATTATTCAAAAAATAATTTTTTACTGTCGCAAATTTTAAATACGCCAGGGATTGCCTTTTCTATAGTAAATTATTCAAAAAATAATTTTCTACTGTCGCAAATTTTAATTACGCCAGGGATTGCCTTTTCTATAGTAAATTATTCAAAAAATAATTTTCTACTGTCGCAAATTTTAATTACGCCAGGGATTGCCTTTTCTATAGTAAATTTTTCAAAAAATAATTTTTTACTGTCGCAAATTTTAAATATCCCAGGGATTGCCTTTTCTATAGTAAATTATTCAAAAAATAATTTTCAACTGTCGCAAATTTTAATTGCGCCAGGGATTGCCTTTTCTATAGTAAATTATTCAAAAAATAATTTTCAACTGTCGCAAATTTTAATGGCGCCAGGGATTGCCATTTCTATAGTAAATTATTCAAAAAATAATTTTTACTGTCGCAAATTTTAAATACACCAGGGATTGCCTTTTCTATAGTAAATTATTCAAAAAATAATTTTATACTATCGCAAATTTTAACTGCGCCAGGGATTGCCTTTTCTACAGTAAATTTTGCAAAAAATAATTTTCTACTGTCGCAAATTTTAATTACGCCAGGGATTGCCTTTTCTATAGTAAATTATTCAAAAAATAATTTTATACTGTCGCAAATTTTAAATACGCCAGGGATTGCCTTTACTATAGTAAATTATTCAAAAAATAATTTTCAACTGTCGCAAATTTTAATTGCGCCAGGGATTGCCTTTTCTATAGTAAATTATTCAAAAAATAATTTTATACTGTTCTAAATTTTAATTACGCCAGGGATTGCCTTTTCTATAGTAAATTATTCAAAAAATAATTTTATACTGTCGCAAATTTTAACTACGCCAGGGATTGCCTTTTCTATAGTAAATTATTCAAAAAATAATTTTCAAATGTCGCAAATTTTAATTGCGCCAGGGATTGCCTTTTCTATAGTAAATTATTCAAAAAATAATTTTTTACTGTCGCAAATTTTAATTGCGCCAGGGATTGCCTTTTCTATAGTAAATTATTCAAAAAATAATTTTTTACTGTCGCAAATTTTAAATACGCCAGGGATTGCCTTTTCTATAGTAAATTATTCAAAAAATAATTTTCAACTGTCGCAAATTTTAATTACGCCAAGGATTGCCTTTTCTATAGTAAATTATTCAAAAAATAATTTTCAAATGTCGCAAATTTTAATTGCGCCAGGGATTGCCTTTTCTATAGTAAATTATTCAAAAAATAATTTTTATACTATCGCAAATTTTAACTGCGCCAGGGATTGCCTTTTCTACAGTAAATTTTGCAAAAAATAATTTTCTACTGTCGCAAATTTTAATTACGCCAGGGATTGCCTTTTCTATAGTAAATTATTCAAAAAATAATTTTATACTGTCGCAAATTTTAAATACGCCAGGGATTGCCTTTTCTATAGTAAATTATTCAAAAAATAATTTTCAACTGTCGCAAATTTTAATTGCGCCAGGGATTGCCTTTTCTATAGTAAATTATTCAAAAAATAATTTTATACTGTTCTAAATTTTAATTACGCCAGGGATTGCCTTTTCTATAGTAAATTATTCAAAAAATAATTTTATACTGTCGCAAATTTTAACTACGCCAGGGATTGCCTTTTCTATAGTAAATTATTCAAAAAATAATTTTCAAATGTCGCAAATTTTAATTGCGCCAGGGATTGCCTTTTCTATAGTAAATTATTCAAAAAATAATTTTTTACTGTCGCAAATTTTAATTGCGCCAGGGATTGCCTTTTCTATAGTAAATTATTCAAAAAATAATTTTTTACTGTCGCAAATTTTAAATACGCCAGGGATTGCCTTTTCTATAGTAAATTATTCAAAAAATAATTTTCAACTGTCGCAAATTTTAATTGCGCCAGGGATTGCCTTTTCTATAGTAAATTATTCAAAAAATAATTTTATACTGTTCTAAATTTTAATTACGCCAGGGATTGCCTTTTCTATAGTAAATTATTCAAAAAATAGTTTTATACTCTCGCAAACTTTAATTACGCCAGGGATTGCCTTTTCTATAGTAAATTATTCAAAAAATAATTTTCAACTGTCGCAAATTTTAATTACGCCAGGGATTGCCTTTTCTATAGTAAATTATTCAAAAAATAATTTTTTACTGTCGCCAATTGTAATTGCACCAGGGATTGCCTTTTCTATAGTAAATTATTCAAAAAATAATTTCTTACTGTCGCAAATTTTAAATACGCCAGGGATTGCCTTTTCTATAGTAAATTATTCAAAAAATAATTTTCTACTGTTGCAAATTTTAATTACGCCAGGGATTGCCTTTTCTATAGTAAATTTTTCAAAAAATAATTTTTTACTCTCGTAAATTTTAAATATCCCAGGGATTGCCTTTTCTATAGTAAATTATTCAAAAAATAATTTTCAACTGTCGCAAATTTTAATTGCGCCAGGGATTGCCTTTTCTATAGTAAATTATTCAAAAAATAATTTTCAACTGTCGCAAATTTTAATTGCGCCAGGGATTGCCTTTTCTATAGTAAATTATTGAAAAAATAATTTTTTACTGTCGCAAATTTTAAATACGCCAGGGATTGCCTTTTCTACAGTAAATTATTCAAAAAATAATTTTATACTATCGCAAATTTTAATTGCGCCAGGGATTGCCTTTTCTACAGTAAATTTTGCAAAAAATAATTTTCTACTGTCGCAAATTTTAATTACGCCAGGGATTGCCTTTTCTATAGTAAATTATTCAAAAAATAATTTTATACTGTCGCAAATTTTAAATACGCCAGGGATTGCCTTTTCTATAGTAAATTATTCAAAAAATAATTTTCAACTGTCGCAAATTTTAATTACGCCAGGGATTGCCTTTTCTATAGTAAATTATTCAAAAAATAATTTTCAACTTTCGCAAATTTTAATTGCGCCAGGGATTGCCTTTTCTATAGTAAATTATTCAAAAAATAATTTATTACTGTCGCAAATTTTAAATACGCCAGGGATTGCCTTTTCTATAGTAAATTACTCAAAAAATAATTTTCTACTGTCGCAAATATTAATCACGCCAGGGATTGCCTTTTCTATAGTAAATTATTCAAAAAATAATTTTATACTGTCGCAAATTTTAATTACGCCAGGGATTGCCTTTTCTATAGTAAATTATTCATAAAATAATTTTTTACTGTCGCAAATTTTAAGTGCGCCAGGGATTGCCTTTTCTATAGTAAATTATTCAAAAAATAATTTTTTACTGTCGCAAATTTTAAATATACCAGGGATTGCCTTTTCTATAGTAAATTTCTCACAAATTAATTTTTTACTGTCGCAAATTTTAATTACGCCTTTTCTATAGTAAATTATTCAAAAAATAATTTTCAACTGTCGCAAATTTTAATTACGCCAGGGATTGCCTTTTCTATAGTAAATTATTCAAAAAATAATTTTCAACTGTCGCAAATTTTAATTGCGCCAGGGATTGCCTTTTCTATAGTAAATTATTCAAAAAATAATTTTTTACTGTCGCAAATTTTAAATACGCCAAGGATTGCCTTTTCTATAGTAAATTATTCAAAAAATAATTTTCTACTGTCGCAAATTTTAATTACGCCAGGGATTGCCTTTTCTATAGTAAATTATTCAAAAAATAATTTTCTACTGTAGCAAATTTTAATTACGCCAGGGATTGCCTTTTCTATAGTAAATTTTTCAAAAAATAATTTTTTACTGTCGCAAATTTTAAATATCCCAGGGATTGCCTTTTCTATAGTAAATTATTCAAAAAATAATTTTCAACTGTCGCAAATTTTAATTGCGCCAGGGATTGCCTTTTCTATAGTAAATTATTCAAAAAATAATTTTATACTGTCGCAAATTTTAATTACGCCAGGGATTGCCTTTTCTATAGTAAATTATTCAAAAAATAATTTTATACTGTCGCAAATTTTAATTACGCCAGGGATTGCCTTTTCTATAGTAAATTATTCAAAAAATAATTTTCAACTGTCGCAAATTTTAATTACGCCAGGGATTGCCTTTTCTATAGTAAATTATTCAAAAAATTATTTTTTACTGTCGCAAATTTCAAATACGCCAGGGATTGCCTTTTCTACAGTAAATTATTCAAAAAATAATTTTATACTATCGCAAATTTTAATTGCGCCAAGGATTGCCTTTTCTACAGTAAATTTTGCAAAAATAATTTTCTATTGTCGCAAATTTTAATTACGCCAGGGATTGCCTTTTCTATAGTAAATTATTCAAAAAATAATTTTATACTGTCGCAAATTTTAAATACGCCAGGGATTGCCTTTTCTATAGTAAATTATTCAAAAAATAATTTTTTACTGTCGCAAATTTCAAATCCGCCAGGGATTGCCTTTTCTATAGTAAATTATTCAAAAAATAATTTTCAACTGTCGCAAATTTTAATTGCGCCAGGGATTGCCTTTTCTATAGTAAATTATTCAAAAAATAATTTTTTACTGTCGCAAAATTTTAATTACGCCAGGGATTGCCTTTTCTATAGTAAATTATTCAAAAAATAATTTTATACTGTCGCAAATTTTAATTACGCCAGGGATTGCCTTTTCTATAGTAAATTATTCAAAAAATAATTTTCAACTGTCGCAAATTTTAATTACGCCAGGGATTGCCTTTTCAATAGTAAATTATTCAAAAAATAATTTTCTAATGTCGCAAATTTTAATTACGCCAGGGATTGCCTTTTCTATAGTAAATTATTCAAAAAATAATTTTTTACTGTCGCAAATTTCAAATCCGCCAGGGATTGCCTTTTCTACAGTAAATTTTGCAAAAAATAATTTTTTACTATCGCAAATTTTAATTGCGCCAGGGATTGCCTTTTCTACAGTAAATTTTGCAAAAAATAATTTTCTACTGTCGCAAATTTTAATTAAGCCAGGATTGCCTTTTCTATAGTAAATTATTCAAAAATAATTTTATACTGTCGCAAATTTTAAATACGCCAGGAATTGCCTTTTCTATAGTAAATTATTCAAAAAATAATTTTCAACTGTCGCAAATTTTAATTACGCCAGGGATTGCCTTTTCTATAGTAAATTATTCAAAAAATAATTTTCAACTGTCGCAAATTTTAATTGCGCCAGGGATTGCCTTTTCTATAGTAAATTATTCAAAAAATAATTTTTTACTGTCGCAAATTTTAAATATCCCAGGGATTGCCTTTTCTATAGTAAATTATTCAAAAAAAAATTTTCAACTGTCGCAAATTTTAATTGCGCCAGGGATTGCCTTTTCTATAGTAAATTATTCAAAAAATAATTTTATACTGTTCTAAATTTTAATTACGCCAGGGATTGCCTTTTCTATAGTAAATTATTCAAAAAATAATTTTATACTGTCGCAAATTTTAATTACGCCAGGGATTGCCTTTTCTATAGTAAATTATTCAAAAAATAATTTTCAACTGTCGCAAATTTTAATTACGCCAGGGATTGCCTTTTCTATAGTAAATTATTCAAAAAATAATTTTTTACTGTCGCAAATTGTACTTGCACCAGGGATTGCCTTTTCTATAGTAAATTATTCAAAAAATAATTTCTTACTGTCGCAAATTTTAAATACGCCAAGGATTGCCTTTTCTATAGTAAATTATTCAAAAAATAATTTTCAACTGTCGCAAATTTTAATTACGCCAGGGATTGCCTTTTCTATAGTAAATTATTCAAAAAATAATTTTTTACTATCGCAAGTTTTAATTACGCCAGGGATTGCCTTTTCTATAGTAAATTATTCAAAAAATAATTTTTTACTGTCGCAAATTTCAAATCCGCCAGGGATTGCCTTTTCTACAGTAAATTTTGCAAAAAATAATTTTTTACTATCGCAAGTTTTAATTGCGCCAGGGATTGCCTTTTCTATAGTTAATTATTCAAAAATAATTTATTACTGTCGCAAATTTTAAATACGCCAGGGATTGCCTTTTCTATAGTAAATTATTCAAAAAATAATTTTCTACTGTCGCAAATATTAATCACGCCAGGGATTGCCTTTTCTATAGTAAATTATTCAAAAAATAATTTTATACTGTCGCAAATTTTAATTACGGCAGGGATTGCCTTTTCTATAGTAAATTATTCATAAAATAATTTTTTACTGTCGCAAATTTTAATTACGCCAGGGATTGCCTTTTCTATAGTAAATTTTTCAAAAAATAATTTTTTACTGTCGCAAATTTTAAATATCCCAGGGATTGCCTTTTCTATAGTAAATTATTCAAAAAATAATTTTCAACTGTCGCAAATTTTAATTGCGCCAGGGATTGCCTTTTCTATAGTAAATTATTCAAAAAATAATTTTATACTGTCGCAAATTTTAATTACGCCAGGGATTGCCTTTTCTATAGTAAATTATTCAAAAAATAATTTTATACTGTCGCAAATTTTAATTACGCCAGGGATTGCCTTTTCTATAGTAAATTATTCAAAAAATAATTTTCAACTGTCGGAAATTTTAATTACGCCAGGGATTGCCTTTTCTATAGTAAATTATTCAAAAAATTATTTTTTACTGTCGCAAATTTCAAATACGCCAGGGATTGCCTTTTCTACAGTAAATTATTCAAAAAATAATTTTATACTATCGCAAATTTTAATTGCGCCAAGGATTGCCTTTTCTACAGTAAATTTTGCAAAAAATAATTTTCTACTGTCGCAAATTTTAATTACGCCAGGGATTGCCTTTTCTATAGTAAATTATTCAAAAAATAATTTTATACTGTCGCAAATTTTAAATACGCCAGGGATTGCCTTTTCTATAGTAAATTATTCAAAAAATAATTTTTTACTGTCGCAAATTTCAAATCCGCCAGGGATTGCCTTTTCTATAGTAAATTATTCAAAAAATAATTTTTTACTGTCGCAAATTTTAAATATCCCAGGGATTGCCTTTTCTATAGTAAATTATTCAAAAAAAAATTTTCAACTGTCGCAAATTTTAATTGCGCCAGGGATTGCCTTTTCTATAGTAAATTATTCAAAAAATAATTTTATACTGTTCTAAATTTTAATTACGCCAGGGATTGCCTTTTCTATAGTAAATTATCCAAAAAATAATTTTATACTGTCGCAAATTTTAATTACGCCAGGGATTGCCTTTTCTATAGTAAATTATTCAAAAAATAATTTTCAACTGTCGCAAATTTTAATTACGCCAGGGATTGCCTTTTCAATAGTAAATTATTCAAAAAATAATTTTCTAATGTCGCAAATTTTAATTACGCCAGGGATTGCCTTTTCTATAGTAAATTATTCAAAAAATAATTTTTTACTGTCGCAAATTTCAAATCCGCCAGGGATTGCCTTTTCTACAGTAAATTTTGCAAAAAATAATTTTTTACTATCGCAAATTTTAATTGCGCCAGGGATTGCCTTTTCTACAGTAAATTTTGCAAAAAATAATTTTCTACTGTCGCAAATTTTAATTAAGCCAGGGATTGCCTTTTCTATAGTAAATTATTCAAAAAATAATTTTATACTGTCGCAAATTTTAAATACGCCAGGAATTGCCTTTTCTATAGTAAATTATTCAAAAAATAATTTTCAACTGTCGCAAATTTTAATTACGCCAGGGATTGCCTTTTCTATAGTAAATTATTCAAAAAATAATTTTCAACTGTCGCAAATTTTAATTGCGCCAGGGATTGCCTTTTCTATAGTAAATTATTCAAAAAATAATTTTTTACTGTCGCAAATTTTAAATATCCCAGGGATTGCCTTTTCTATAGTAAATTATTCAAAAAAAAATTTTCAACTGTCGCAAATTTTAATTGCGCCAGGGATTGCCTTTTCTATAGTAAATTATTCAAAAAATAATTTTATACTGTTCTAAATTTTAATTACGCCAGGGATTGCCTTTTCTATAGTAAATTATTCAAAAAATAATTTTATACTGTCGCAAATTTTAATTACGCCAGGGATTGCCTTTTCTATAGTAAATTATTCAAAAAATAATTTTCAACTGTCGCAAATTTTAATTACGTCAGGGATTGCCTTTTCTATAGTAAATTATTCAAAAAATAATTTTTTACTGTCGCAAATTGTACTTGCACCAGGGATTGCCTTTTCTATAGTAAATTATTCAAAAAATAATTTCTTACTGTCGCAAATTTTAAATACGCCAAGGATTGCCTTTTCTATAGTAAATTATTCAAAAAATAATTTTCAACTGTCGCAAATTTTAATTACGCCAGGGATTGCCTTTTCTATAGTAAATTATTCAAAAAATAATTTTTTACTATCGCAAGTTTTAATTACGCCAGGGATTGCCTTTTCTATAGTAAATTATTCAAAAAATAATTTTTTACTGTCGCAAATTTCAAATCCGCCAGGGATTGCCTTTTCTACAGTAAATTTTGCAAAAAATAATTTTTACTATCGCAAGTTTTAATTGCGCCAGGGATTGCCTTTTCTATAGTTAATTATTCAAAAAATAATTTTATACTGTCGCAAATTTTAATTACGCCAGGGATTGCCTTTTCTATAGTAAATTAATCAAAAAATAATTTTCTACTGTCGCAAATTTTAATTACGCCAGGGATTGCCTTTTCTATAGTAAATTATTCAAAAAATAATTTTATACTGTCGCAAATTTTAATTACGCCAGGCATTGCCTTTTCTATAGTAAATTATTCATAAAATAATTTTTTACTGTCGCAAATTTTAAGTGCGCCAGGGATTGCCTTTTCTATAGTAAATTATTCAAAAAATAATTTTTTACTGTCGCAAATTTTAAATATCCCAGGGATTGCCTTTTCTATAGTAAATTTCTCACAAATTAATTTTTTACTGTCGCAAATTTTAATTACGCCTTTCTATAGTAAATTATTCAAAAAATAATTTTCAACTGTCGCAAATTTTAATTACGCCAGGGATTGCCTTTTCTATAGTAAAATATTCAAAAAATAATTTTCAACTGTCGCAAATTTTAATTGCGCCAGGGATCGCCTTTTCTATAGTAAATTATTCAAAAAATAATTTTTTACTGTCGCAAATTTTAAATACGCCAGGGATTGCCTTTTCTATAGTAAATTATTCAAAAAATAATTTTCTACTGTCGCAAATTTTAATTACGCCAGGGATTGCCTTTTCTATAGTAAATTATTCAAAAAATAATTTTCTATGTCGCAAATTTTAATTACGCCAGGGATTGCCTTTTCTATAGTAAATTTTTCAAAAAATAATTTTTTACTGTCGCAAATTTTAAATATCCCAGGGATTGCCTTTTCTATAGTAAATTATTCAAAAAATAATTTTCAACTGTCGCAAATTTTAATTGCGCCAGGGATTGCCTTTTCTATAGTAAATTATTCAAAAAATAATTTTATACTGTCGCAAATTTTAATTACGCCAGGGATTGCCTTTTCTATAGTAAATTATTCAAAAAATAATTTTCAACTGTCGCAAATTTTAATTACGCCAGGGATTGCCTTTTCTATAGTAAATTATTCAAAAAATAATTTTCAACTGTCGCAAATTTTAATTACGCCAGGGATTGCCTTTTCTATAGTAAATTATTCAAAAAATAATTTTCTACTGTCGCAAATTTTAATTACGCCAGGGATTGCCTTTTCTATAGTAAATTATTCAAAAAATAATTTTTTACTGTCGCAAATTTTAAATACGCCAGGGATTGCCTTTTCTATAGTAAATTTTGCAAAAAAATAATTTTTTACTGTCGCAAATTTTAAATATCCCAGGGATTGCCTTTTCTATAGTAAATTTCTCACAAATTAATTTTTTACTGTCGCAAATTTTAAATACGCCAGGGATTGCCTTTTCTATAGTAAATTTTGCAAAAAAATAATTTTTTACTGTCGCAAATTTTAAATATCCCAGGGATTGCCTTTTCTATAGTAAATTTCTCACAAATTAATTTTTTACTGTCGCAAATTTTAAATACGCCAGGGATTGCCTTTTCTATAGTAAATTATTCAAAAAATAATTTTATATTGTCGCAAATTTTAAATACGCCAAGGATTGCCTTTTCTATAGTAAATTATTCAAAAAATAATTTTCAACTGTCGCAAATTTTAATTACGCCAGGGATTGCCTTTTCTATAGTAAATTATTCAAAAAATAATTTTTTACTATCGCAAGTTTTAATTACGCCAGGGATTGCCTTTTCTATAGTAAATTATTCAAAAAATAATTTTTTACTGTCGCAAATTTCAAATCCGCCAGGGATTGCCTTTTCTACAGTAAATTTTGCAAAAAATAATTTTTTACTATCGCAAGTTTTAATTGCGCCAGGGATTGCCTTTTCTATAGTTAATTATTCAAAAAATAATTTTATACTGTCGCAAATTTTAATTACGCCAGGGATTGCCTTTTCTATAGTAAATTATTCAAAAAATAATTTTCTACTGTCGCAAATTTTAATTACGCCAGGGATTGCCTTTTCTATAGTAAATTATTCAAAAAATAATTTTATACTGTCGCAAATTTTAATTACGCCAGGCATTGCCTTTTCTATAGTAAATTATTCATAAAATAATTTTTTACTGTCGCAAATTTTAAGTGCGCCAGGGATTGCCTTTTCTATAGTAAATTATTCAAAAAATAATTTTTTACTGTCGCAAATTTTAAATATCCCAGGGATTGCCTTTTCTATAGTAAATTTCTCACAAATTAATTTTTTACTGTCGCAAATTTTAATTGCGCCTTTCTATAGTAAATTATTCAAAAAATAATTTTCAACTGTCGCAAATTTTAATTACGCCAGGGATTGCCTTTTCTATAGTAAAATATTCAAAAAATAATTTTCAACTGTCGCAAATTTTAATTGCGCCAGGGATTGCCTTTTCTATAGTAAATTATTCAAAAAATAATTTTTTACTGTCGCAAATTTTAAATACGCCAGGGATTGCCTTTTCTATAGTAAATTATTCAAAAAATAATTTTCTACTGTCGCAAATTTTAATTACGCCAGGGATTGCCTTTTCTATAGTAAATTATTCAAAAAATAATTTTCTATGTCGCAAATTTTAATTACGCCAGGGATTGCCTTTTCTATAGTAAATTTTTCAAAAAATAATTTTTTACTGTCGCAAATTTTAAATATCCCAGGGATTGCCTTTTCTATAGTAAATTATTCAAAAAATAATTTTCAACTGTCGCAAATTTTAATTGCGCCAGGGATTGCCTTTTCTATAGTAAATTATTCAAAAAATAATTTTATACTGTCGCAAATTTTAATTACGCCAGGGATTGCCTTTTCTATAGTAAATTATTCAAAAAATAATTTTCAACTGTCGCAAATTTTAATTACGCCAGGGATTGCCTTTTCTATAGTAAATTATTCAAAAAATAATTTTCAACTGTCGCAAATTTTAATTACGCCAGGGATTGCCTTTTCTATAGTAAATTATTCAAAAAATAATTTTCTACTGTCGCAAATTTTAAATATCCCAGGGATTGCCTTTTCTATAGTAAATTTCTCACAAATTAATTTTTTACTGTCGCAAATTTTAAATACGCCAGGGATTGCCTTTTCTATAGTAAATTATTCAAAAAATAGTTTTTTACTGTCGCAAATTTTAAGTGCGCCAGGGATTGCCTTTTCTATAGTAAATTATTCAAAAAATAATTTTTTACTGTCGCAAATTTTAAATACGCCAGGGATTGCCTTCTCTATAGTAAATTTTGCAAAAAAATAATTTTTTACTGTCGCAAATTTTAAATATCCCAGGGATTGCCTTTTCTATAGTAAATTTCTCACAAATTAATTTTTTACTGTCGCAAATTTTAAATACGCCAGGGATTGCCTTTTCTATAGTAAATTATTCAAAAAATAGTTTTTTACTGTCGCAAATTTTAAGTGCGCCAGGGATTGCCTTTTCTATAGTAAATTATTCAAAAAATAATTTTTTACTGTCGCAAATTTTAAATACGCCAGGGATTGCCTTCTCTATAGTAAATTTTGCAAAAAAATAATTTTTTACTGTCGCAAATTTTAAATATCCCAGGGATTGCCTTTTCTATAGTAAATTTCTCACAAATTAATTTTTTACTGTCGCAAATTTTAAATACGCCATGGATTGCCTTTTCTATAGTAAATTATTCAAAAAATAATTTTATACTGTCGCAAATTTTAAATACGCCAGAGATTGCCTTTTCTATAGTAAATTATTAAAAAAATAATTTTCAACTGTCGCAAATTTTAATTACGCCAGGGATTGCCTTTTCTATAGTAAATTATTCAGAAAATAATTTTCAACTGTCGCAAATTTTATTACGCCAGGGATTGCCTTTTCTATAGTAAATTATTCAAAAAATAATTTTTTACTGTCGCAAATTTTAAGTGCGCCAGGGATTGGCTTTTCTATAGTAAATTATTAAAAAAAATAATTTTATACTGTCGCAAATTTTAATTACGCCAGGGATTGCCTTTTCTATAGTAAATTATTCAAAAAATAATTTTCAACTGTCGCAAATTGTAATTGCGCCAGGGATTGCCTTTTCTATAGTAAATTATTCAAAAAATAATTTTCAACTGTCGCAAATTTTAATTGCGCCAGGGATCGCCTTTTCTATAGTAAATTATTCAAAAAATAATTTTATACTGTCGCAAATTTTAATTACGCCAGGGATTGCCTTTTCTATAGTAAATTATTCATAGAATAATTTTTTACTGTCGCAAATTTTAAGTGCGCCAGGGATTGCCTTTGCTACAGTAAATTTTTCAAAATATTAATTTTTTACTGTCGCAAATTTTAAATACGCCAGGGATTGCCTTTTCTATAGTAAATTTTTCAAAAAATAATTTTTTACTGTCGCAAATTTTAAATATCCCAGTGATTGCCTTTTCTATAGTAAATTATTCAAAAAATAATTTTCAACTGTCGCAAATTTTAATTGCGCCAGGGATTGCCTTTTCTATAGTAAATTATTCAAAAAATAATTTTCTACTGTCGCAAATTTTAATTACGCCAGGGATTGCCTTTTCTATAGTAAATTATTCAAAAAATAATTTTTTACTGTCGCAAATTTTAAATACGCCAGGGATTGCCTTTTCTATAGTAAATTTTGCAAAAAAATAATTTTTTACTGTCGCAAATTTTAAATATCCCAGGGATTGCCTTTTCTATAGTAAATTTCTCACAAATTAATTTTTTACTGTCGCAAATTTTAAATACGCCAGGGATTGCCTTTTCTATAGTAAATTATTCAAAAAATAATTTTATATTGTCGCAAATTTTAAATACGCCAAGGATTGCCTTTTCTATAGTAAATTATTCAAAAAATAATTTTCAACTGTCGCAAATTTTAATTACGCCAGGGATTGCCTTTTCTATAGTAAATTATTCAAAAAATAATTTTTTACTATCGCAAGTTTTAATTACGCCAGGGATTGCCTTTTCTATAGTAAATTATTCAAAAAATAATTTTTTACTGTCGCAAATTTCAAATCCGCCAGGGATTGCCTTTTCTACAGTAAATTTTGCAAAAAATAATTTTTTACTATCGCAAGTTTTAATTGCGCCAGGGATTGCCTTTTCTATAGTTAATTATTCAAAATAAATTTTATACTGTCGCAAATTTTAATTACGCCAGGGATTGCCTTTTCTATAGTAAATTATTCAAAAAATAATTTTCTACTGTCGCAAATTTTAATTACGCCAGGGATTGCCTTTTCTATAGTAAATTATTCAAAAAATAATTTTATACTGTCGCAAATTTTAATTACGCCAGGCATTGCCTTTTCTATAGTAAATTATTCATAAAATAATTTTTTACTGTCGCAAATTTTAAGTGCGCCAGGGATTGCCTTTTCTATAGTAAATTATTCAAAAAATAATTTTTTACTGTCGCAAATTTTAAATATCCCAGGGATTGCCTTTTCTATAGTAAATTTCTCACAAATTAATTTTTTACTGTCGCAAATTTTAATTGCGCCTTTCTATAGTAAATTATTCAAAAAATAATTTTCAACTGTCGCAAATTTTAATTACGCCAGGGATTGCCTTTTCTATAGTAAAATATTCAAAAAATAATTTTCAACTGTCGCAAATTTTAATTGCGCCAGGGATTGCCTTTTCTATAGTAAATTATTCAAAAAATAATTTTTTACTGTCGCAAATTTTAAATACGCCAGGGATTGCCTTTTCTATAGTAAATTATTCAAAAAATAATTTTCTACTGTCGCAAATTTTAATTACGCCAGGGATTGCCTTTTCTATAGTAAATTATTCAAAAAATAATTTTCTATGTCGCAAATTTTAATTACGCCAGGGATTGCCTTTTCTATAGTAAATTTTTCAAAAAATAATTTTTTACTGTCGCAAATTTTAAATATCCCAGGGATTGCCTTTTCTATAGTAAATTATTCAAAAAATAATTTTCAACTGTCGCAAATTTTAATTGCGCCAGGGATTGCCTTTTCTATAGTAAATTATTCAAAAAATAATTTTATACTGTCGCAAATTTTAATTACGCCAGGGATTGCCTTTTCTATAGTAAATTATTCAAAAAATAATTTTCAACTGTCGCAAATTTTAATTACGCCAGGGATTGCCTTTTCTATAGTAAATTATTCAAAAAATAATTTTCAACTGTCGCAAATTTTAATTACGCCAGGGATTGCCTTTTCTATAGTAAATTATTCAAAAAATAATTTTCTACTGTCGCAAATTTTAAATATCCCAGGGATTGCCTTTTCTATAGTAAATTTCTCACAAATTAATTTTTTACTGTCGCAAATTTTAAATACGCCAGGGATTGCCTTTTCTATAGTAAATTATTCAAAAAATAGTTTTTTACTGTCGCAAATTTTAAGTGCGCCAGGGATTGCCTTTTCTATAGTAAATTATTCAAAAAATAATTTTTTACTGTCGCAAATTTTAAATACGCCAGGGATTGCCTTCTCTATAGTAAATTTTGCAAAAAAATAATTTTTTACTGTCGCAAATTTTAAATATCCCAGGGATTGCCTTTTCTATAGTAAATTTCTCACAAATTAATTTTTTACTGTCGCAAATTTTAAATACGCCATGGATTGCCTTTTCTATAGTAAATTATTCAAAAAATAATTTTATACTGTCGCAAATTTTAAATACGCCAGGGATTGCCTTTTCTATAGTAAATTATTAAAAAAATAATTTTCAACTGTCGCAAATTTTAATTACGCCAGGGATTGCCTTTTCTATAGTAAATTATTCAGAAAATAATTTTCAACTGTCGCAAATTTTAATTACGCCAGGGATTGCCTTTTCTATAGTAAATTATTCAAAAAATAATTTTTTACTGTCGCAAATTTTAAGTGCGCCAGGGATTGCCTTTTCTATAGTAAATTATTAAAAAAAATAATTTTATACTGTCGCAAATTTTAATTACGCCAGGGATTGCCTTTTCTATAGTAAATTATTCAAAAAATAATTTTCAACTGTCGCAAATTGTAATTGCGCCAGGGATTGCCTTTTCTATAGTAAATTATTCAAAAAATAATTTTCAACTGTCGCAAATTTTAATTGCGCCAGGGATTGCCTTTTCTATAGTAAATTATTCAAAAATAATTTAATACTGTCGCAAATTTTAATTACGCCAGGATTGCCTTTTCTATAGTAAATTATTCATAAAATAATTTTTTACAGTCGCAAATTTTAAGTGCGCCAGGGATTGCCTTTTCTACAGTAAATTTTTCAAAATATTAATTTTTTACTGTCGCAAATTTTAAATACGCCAGGGATTGCCTTTTCTATAGTAAATTTTTCAAAAAATAATTTTTTACTGTCGCAAATTTTAAATATCCCAGTGATTGCCTTTTCTATAGTAAATTATTCAAAAAATAATTTTCAACTGTCGCAAGTTTTAATTGCGCCAGGGATTGCCTTTTCTATAGTAAATTATTCAAAAAATAATTTTCTACTGTCGCAAATTTTAATTACGCCAGGGATTGCCTTTTCTATAGTAAATTATTCAAAAAATAATTTTTTACTGTCGCAAATTTTAAATACGCCAGGGATTGCCTTTTCTATAGTAAATTTTGCAAAAAAATAATTTTTTACTGTCGCAAATTTTAAATATCCCAGGGATTGCCTTTTCTATAGTAAATTTCTCACAAATTAATTTTTTACTGTCGCAAATTTTAAATACGCCAGGATTGCCTTTTCTATAGTAAATTATTCAAAAAATAATTTTTTACTGTCGCAAATTTTAAGTGCGCCAGGGATTGCCTTTTCTATAGTAAATTATTCAAAAAATAATTTTTTACTGTCGCAAATTTTAAATACGCCAGGGATTGCCTTTTCTATAGTAAATTTTGCAAAAAAATAATTTTTTACTGTCGCAAATTTTAAATATCACAGGGATTGCCTTTTCTATAGTAAATTTCTCACAAATTAATTTTTTACTGTCGCAAATTTTAAATACGCCAGGGATTGCCTTTTCTATAGTAAATTATTCAAAAAATAATTTTATATTGTCGCAAATTTTTAATACGCCAGGGATTGCCTTTTCTATAGTAAATTATTCAAAAAATAATTTTCAACTGTCGCAAATTTTAATTACGCCAGGGATTGCCTTTTCTATAGTAAATTATTCAAAAAATAATTTTCAACTGTCGCAAATTTTAATTACGCCTGGGATTGCCTTTTCTATAGTAAATTATTCAAAAAATAATTTTTTACTGTCGCAAATTTTAAGTGCGCCAGGGATTGCCTTTTCTATAGTAAATTATTCAAAAAATAATTTTATACTGTCGCAAATTTTAATTACGCCAGGGATTGCCTTTTCTATAGTAAATTATTCAAAAAATAATTTTCAACTTTCGCAAATTGTAATTGCGCCAGGGATTGCCTTTTCTATAGTAAATTATTCAAAAAATAATTTTCAACTGTCGCAAATTTTAATTACGCCGGGGATTGCCTTTTCTATAGTAAATTATTCAAAAAATAATTTTCAACTGTCGCAAATTTTAATTGCGCCAGGGATTGACTTTTCTATAGTAAATTATTCAAAAAATAATTTTTTACTGTCGCAAATTTTAAATATACCAGGGATTGCATTTTCTATAGTAAATTATTCAAAAAATAATTTTCTACTGTCGCAAATTTTAATTACGCCAGGGATTGCCTTTTCTATAGTAAATTATTCAAAAAATAATTTTTACTGTCGCAAATTTTAAATACGCCAGGGATTGCCTTTTCTATAGTAAATTTTGCAAAAAAATTATTTTTTACTGTCGCAAATTTTAAATATCCCAGGGATTGCCTTTTCTATAGTAAATTTCTCACAAATTAATTTTTACTGTCGCAAATTTTAAATACGCCAGGGATTGCCTTTTCTATAGTAAATTTTGCAAAAAAATAATTTTTTACTGTCGCAAATTTTAAGTGCGCCAGGGATTGCCTTTTCTATAGTAAATTATTGAAAAAATAATTTTTTACTGTCGTAAATTTTAAATACGCCAGGGATTGCCTTTTCTATAGTAAATTTTGCAAAAAAATAATTTTTTACTGTCGCAAATTTTAAATATACCAGGGATTGCCTTTTCTATAGTAAATTTCTCACAAATTAATTTTTTACTGTCGCAAATTTTAAATCCGCCAGGGATTGCCTTTTCTATAGTAAATTATTCAAAAAATAATTTTATACTGTCGCAAATTTTAAATACGCCAGGGATTGCCTTTTCTATAGTAAATTATTCAAAAAATAATTTTCAACTGTCGCAAATTTTAATTACGCCAAAGATTGCCTTTTCTATAGTAAATTATTCAAAAAATAATTTCAACTGTCGCAAAATTTTAATTACGCCAGAGATTGCCTTTTCTATAGTAAATTATTCAAAAAATAATTTTTTACTGTCGCAAATTTTAAGTGCGCCAGGGATTGCCTTTTCTATAGTAAATTATTCAAAAAATAATTTTATACTGTCGCAAATTTTAATTACGCCAGGGATTGCCTTTTCTATAGTAAATTATTCAAAAAATAATTTTCTACTGTCGCAAATTTTAATTACGCCAGGGATTGCCTTTTCTATAGTAAATTTTTCAAAAATAATTTTTTACTGTCGCAAATTTTAAATATCCCAAGGATTGCCTTTTCTATAGTAAATTATTCAAAAAATAATTTTCAACTGTCGCAAATTTTAATTACGCCAGGGATTGCCTTTTCTATAATAAATTATTCAAAAAATAATTTTTTACTGTCGCAAATTTTAAATACGCCAGGGATTGCCTTTTCTATATTAAATTTTGCAAAATAATATTTTTTTACTGTCGCAAATTTTAAATATCCCAGGGATTGCCTTTTCTATAGTAAATTTCTCACAAATTAATTTTTTACTGTCGCAAATTTTAAATACCCCAGGGATTGCCTTTCTATAGTAAATTTTGCAAAAAAATAATTTTTTACTGTCGCAAATTTTAAATATCCCAGGGATTGCCTTTTCTATAGTAAATTTCTCACAAATTAATTTTTTACTGTCGCAAATTTTAAATACGCCAGGGATTGCCTTTTCTATAGTAAATTATTCAAAAAATAATTTTTTACTGTCGCAAATTTTAAATACGCCAGGGATTGCCTTTTCTATAGTAAATTATTCAAAAAATAATTTTTTACTGTCGCAAATTTTAAATATCCCAGGGATTGCCTTTTCTATAGTAAATTATTCAAAAAATAATTTTCTACTGTCCCAAATTTTAATTACGCCAGGGATTGCCTTTTCTATAGCAAATTATTCAAAAAATAATTTTTACTGTCGCAAATTATAAATACGCCAGGGATTGCCTTTTCTATAGTAAATTTTGCAAAAAAATAATTTTATACTGTCGCAAATTTTAATTACGCCAGGGATTGCCTTTTCTATAGTAAATTATTCAAAAAATAATTTTTTACTGTCGCAAATTTTAAATACGCCAGGGATTGCCTTTTCTATAGTAAATTTTGCAAAAAAATAATTTTTTACTGTCGCAAATTTTAAAAATCCCAGGGATTGCCTTTTCTATAGTAAATTTCTCACAAATTAATTTTTTACTGTCGCAAATTTTAAATACGCCAGGGATTGCCTTTTCTATAGTAAATTTTGCAAAAAAATAATTTCTTACTGTCGCAAATTTTAAATATCCCAGGGATTGCCTTTTCTATAGTAAATTTCTCACAAATTCATTTTTTACTGTCTCAAATTTTAAATACGCCAGGGATTGCCTTTTCTATAGTAAATTATTCAAAAAATAATTTTATACTGTCGCAAATTTTAAATACGCCAGCGATTGCCTTTTCTATAGTAAATTACTCAAAAAATAATTTTCAACTGTCGCAAATTTTAATTACGCCAGGGATTGCCTTTTCTATAGTAAATTATTCAAAAAATAATTTTCAACTGTCGCAAATTTTAATTACGCCAGGGATTGCCTTTTCTATAGTAAATTATTCAAAAAATAATTTTTTACTGTCGCAAATTTTAAGTGCGCCAGGGATTGCCTTTTCTATAGTAAATTATTCAAAAAATAATTTTATACTATCGCAAATTTTAATTACGCCAGGGATTGCCTTTTCTATAGTAAATTATTCAAAAAATAATTTTCTACTGCCGCAAATTTTAATTACGCCAGGGATTGCCTTTTCTATAGTAAATTTTTCAAAAAATAATTTTTTACTGTCGCAAATTTTAAATATCCCAGGGATTGCCTTTTCTATAGTAAATTATTCAAAAAATAATTTTTTACTGTCGCAAATTTTAAGTGCGCCAGGGATTGCCTTTTCTATAGTAAATTATTCAAAAAATAATTTTTTACTGTCGCAAATTTTAATTACGCCACGGATTGCCTTTTCTATAGTAAATTATTCAAAAAATAATTTTTTACTGTCGCAAATTTTAAATACGCCAGGTATTGCCTTTTCTATAGTAAATTATTCAAAAAATAATTTTTTACCGTCGCAAATTTTAAATATCCCAGGGATTGCCTTTTCTATAGTAAATTATTCAAAAAATAATTTTCAACTGTCGCAAATTTTAATGGCGCCAGGGATTGCCTTTTCTACAGTAAATTATTCAAAAAATAATTTTTTACTGTCGCAAATTTCAATTGCGCCAGGGATTGCCTTTTCTATAGTAAATTATTCAAAAAATAATTTTCAACTGTCGCAAATTTTAATTACGCAAGTGATTGCCTTTTCTATAGTAAATTATTCAAAAAATAATATTATACTGTCGAAAATTTTAATTACGCCAGGGATTGCCTTTTCTATAGTAAATTATTCAAAAAATAATTGTTTACTGTCGCAAATTTTAAGTGCGCCAGGGATTGCCTTTTCTATAGTAAATTATTCAAAAAATAATTTTTTACTGTCGCAAATTTTAAATACGCCAGGGATTGCTTTTCTATAGTAAATTTTGCAAAAAAATAATTTTTTACTGTCGCAAATTTTAAATATCCCAGGGATTGCCTTTTCTATAGTAAATTTCTCACAAATTAATTTTTTACTGTCGCAAATTTTAAATACGCCAGGGATTGCCTTTTCTATAGTAAATTTTGCAAAAAAATAATTTTTTACTGTCGCAAATTTTAAATATCCCAGGGATTGCCTTTTCTATAGTAAATTTCTCACAAATTAATTTTTTACTGTCGCAAATTTTAAATACGCCAGGGATTGCCTTTTCTATAGTAAATTATTCAAAAAATAATTTTATACTGTCGCAAATTTTAAATACGCCAGGGATTGCCTTTTCTATAGTAAATTACTCAAAAAATAATTTTCAACTGTCGCAAATTTTAATTACGCCAGGGATTGCCTTTTCTATAGTAAATTATTCAAAAAATAATTTTCAACTGTCGCAAATTTTAATTACGCCAGGGATTGCCTTTTCTATAGTAAATTATTCAAAAAATAATTTTTTACTGTCGCAAATTTTAAGTGCGCCAGGTATTGCCTTTTCTATAGTAAATTATTCAAAAAATAATTTTAAACTATCGCAAATTTTAATTACGCCAGGGATTGCCTTTTCTATAGTAAATTATTCAAAAAATAATTTTCTACTGTAGCAAATTTTAATTACGCCAGGGATTGCCTTTTCTATAGTAAATTTTTCAAAAAATAATTTTTTACTGTCGCAAATTTTAAATATCCCAGGGATTGCCTTTTCTATAGTAAATTATTCAAAAAATAATTTTTTACTGTCGCAAATTTTAAGTGCGCCAGGGATTGCCTTTTCTATAGTAAATTATTCAAAAAATAATTTTATACTGTCGCAAATTTTAATTACGCCAGGGATTGCCTTTTCTATAGTAAATTATTCAAAAAATAATTTTTTTACTGTCGCAAATTTTAAATACGCCAGGGATTGCCTATTCTATAGTAAATTATTCAAAAAATAATTTTTTTACCGTCGCAAATTTTAAATATCCCAGGGATTGCCTTTTCTATAGTAAATTATTCAAAAAATAATTGTTTACTGTCGCAAATTTTAAGTGCGCCAGGGATTGCCTTTTCTATAGTAAATTATTCAAAAAATAATTTTTTACTGTCGCAAATTTTAAATATGCCAGGGATTGCCTTTTCTATAGTAAATTGTGCAAAAAAATAATTTTTTACTGTCGCAAATTTTAAATATCCCAGGGATTGCCTTTTCTATAGTAAATTTCTCACAAATTAATTTTTTTCTGTCGCAAATTTTAAATACGCCAGGGATTGCCTTTTCTATAGTAAATTATTCAAAAAATAATTTTTTACTGTCGCAAATTTCAAATCCGCCAGGGATTGCCTTTTCTATAGTAAATTATTCAAAAAATAATTTTTTACTATCGCAAGTTTTAATTGCGCCAGGGATTGCCTTTTCTACAGAAAAATTTTTCAAAATATTAATTTTTTACTGTCGCAAATTTTAAATACGCCAGGGATTGCCTTTTCTATAGTAAATTATTCAAAAATTAATTTTCTACTGTCGCAAATTTTAAATACGCCAGGGATTGCTTTTTCTATAGTAAATTTTGCAAAAAATAATTTTCTACTGTCGCAAATTTTAATTACGCCAGGAATTGCCTTTTCTATAGTAAATTTTTCAAAAAATAATTTTTTACTGTCGCAAATTTTAATTACGCCAGGGATTGCCTTTTCTATGGTAAATTATTCAAAAAATAATTTTTTACTGTCGCAAATTTTAAATACGCCAGGGATTGCCCTTTCTATAGTAAATTATTCAAAAAATAATTTTTTACAGTCGCAAATTTTAATTACGCCAGGGATTGCCTTTTCTATAGTAAATTATTCAAAAAATAATTTTTTACTGTCGCAAATTTTAATTACGCCAGGGAGTGCCTTTTCTATAGTAAATTATTCAAAAAATAATTTTTTACTGTCGCAAATTTTAAGTGCGCCAGGGATTGCCTTTTCTATAGTAAATTATTCAAAAAAATAATTTTTTACTGTCGCAAATTTTAATTACGCCAGGGATTGCCTTTTCTATAGTAAATTATTCAAAAAATAATTTTTTACTGTAGCAAATTTTATATACGCCAGGGATTGCCTTTTCTATAGTAAATTATTCAAAAAATAATTTTTTACTGTCGCAAATTTTAATTACGCCAGGGATTGCCTTTTCTATAGTAAATTTTGCAAAAAATAATTTTATACTGTCGCAAATTTTAATTACGCCAGGGATTGCCTTTTCTATAGTAAATTATTCAAAAAATAATTTTTTACTGTCGAAAATTTTAATTACACCAGGGATTGACTTTTCTATAGTAAATTATTCAAAAAATAATTTTTTACTGTCGCAAATTGTAATTGCGCCAGGGATTGCCTTTTCTATAGTAAATTATTCAAAAAATAATTTTTTACTGTCGCAAATTTTAAATATCCCAGGGATTGCCTTTTCTATAGTAAATTTCTCACAAATTAATTTTTTACTGTCGCAAATTTTAAATATCCCAGGGATTGCCTTTTCTATAGTAAATTATTCAAAAAATAATTTTTTACTGTCGCAAATTTTAATTACGCCAGGGATTGCCTTTTCTACAGTAAATTTTTCAAAAAATAATTTTTTACTGTCGCAAATTTTAATTGCGCCAGGGATTGCCTTTTCTATAGTAAATTATTCAAAAAATAATTTTCTAATGTCGCAAATTTTAATTACGCCAGGGATTGCCTTTTCTATAGTAAATTATTCAAAAAATAATTTTCAACTGTCGCAAATTTTAATTACGCCAGGGATCGCCTTTTCTATAGTAAATTATTCAAAAAATAATTTTTTACTGTCGCAAATTTTAATTGCGCCAGGGATTGCCTTTTCTATAGTAAATTATTTAAAAAATAATTTTTTACTGTCGCAAATTTTAATTGCGCCAGGGATTGCCTTTTCTACCGTAAATTATTCAAAAAATAATTTTATACTGTCGCAAATTTTAAATACGCCAGGGATTGCCTTTTCTATTGTAAATTATTCAAAAAATAATTTTCAACTGTCGCAAATTTAAAATATCCCAGGGATTGCCTTTTCTATAGTAAATTATTCAAAAAATAATTTTTTACTGTCGCAAATTTTAAATATCCCAGGGATTGCCTTATCTATAGTAAATTATTCAAAAAATAATTTTTTACTGTCGCAAATTTTAATTACGCCAGGGATTGCCTTTTCTATAGTAAATTTCTCACAAATTAATTTTTTACTGTCGCAAATATTAAATATCCCAGGGATTGCCTTTTCTATAGTAAATTAATCAAAAATTAATTTCTTACTGTCGCAAATTTTAAATACGCCAGGGATTGCCTTTTCTATAGTAAATTATTCAAAAAATAATTTTTTACTGTCGCAAATTTTAAATATCCCAGGGATTGCCTTTTCTATAGTAAATTATTCAAAAAATAATTTTTTACTATCGCAAGTTTTAATTGCGCCAGGGATTGCCTTTTCTATAGTAAATTATTCAAAAAATAATTTTTTACTGTCGCAAATTGTAATTGCGCCAGGGATTGCCTTTTCTATAGTAAATTATTCAAAAAATAATTTTTTACTGTCGCAAATTTTAATTACGCCAGGGATTGCCTTTTCTATAGTAAATTATTCAAAAAATAGTTTTATACTGTCGCAAATTTTAAATACGCCAGGGATTGCCTTTTCTATAGTAAATTATTCAAAAAATAATTTCTTACTGTCGCAAATTTTAAATACGCCAGGGATTGCCTTTTCTATAGTAAATTATTCAAAAAATAATTTTTTACTGTCGCAAATTTTAATTACGCCAGGGATTGCCTTTTCTACAGTAAATTTTTCAAAAATTAATTTTTTACTGTCGCAAATTTTAAATACGCCAGGGATTGCCTTTTCTATAGTAAATTATTCAAAAAATAATTTTCCACTGTCGCAAATTTTAAATACGCCAGGGATTGCCTTTTCTATAGATAGTAAATTATTCAAAAAATAATTTTCTACTGTCGCAAATTTTAAATATCCCAGGGATTGCCTTTTCTATAGTAAATTATTCAAAAAATAATTTTCAACTGTCGCAAATTTTAATTACGCCAGGGATTGCCTTTTCTATAGTAAATTATTCAAAAAATAATTTTTTACTGTCGCAAATTTTAAGTGCGCCAGGGATTGCCTTTTCTATAGTAAATTATTCAAAAAATAATTTTTTACTGTCGCAAATTTCAAATCCGCCAGGGATTGCCTTTTATACAGTAAATTATTCAAAAAATAATTTTCAACTGTCGCAAATTTTAAATATCCCAGGGATTGCCTTTTCTACAGTAAATTATTCAAAAAATAATTTTTTACTGTCGCAAATTTTAAGTGCGCCAGGGATTGCCTTTTCTATAGTAAATTTTTCAAAATATTAATTTTTTACTGTCGCAAATTTTAAATACGCGCGGGATTGCCTTTTCTATTGTAAATTATTCAAAAAATAATTTTCTACTGTCGCAAATTTTAAATATCCCAGGGATTGTCTTTTCTATAGTAAATTATTCAAAAAATAATTTTTTACTGTCGCAAATTTTAAGTGCGCCAGGGATTGCCTTTTCTATAGTAAATTATTCAAAAAAATAATTTTCTACTGTCGCAAATTTTAATTACGTCAGGGATTGCCTTTTCTATAGTAAATTATTCAAAAAATAGTTTTTTACTCTCGCAAATTTTAAGTGCGCCAGGGATTGCCTTTTCTTTAGTAAATTATTCAAAAAATAATTTTATACTGTCGCAAATTTTAATTACGCCAGGGATTGCCTTTTCTATAGTAAATTATTCAAAAAATAATTTTATACTGTCGCAAATTTTAAGTGCGCCAGGGATTGCCTTTTCTATAGTAAATTATTCAAAAAATAATTTTTTACTGTCGCAAATTTTAAATACGCCAGGGATTGCCTTTTCTATAGTAAATTATTCAAAAAATAATTTTTTACTGTCGCAAAATTTAAATGTCCCAGGGATTGCCTTTTCTATAGTAATTTTCTCACAAATTAATTTTTTACTGTCGCAAATTTTAAGTGCCCCAGGGATTTCCTTTTCTATAGTAAATTATTCAAAAAATAATTGTTTACTGTCGCAAATTTTAAATACGCCAGGGATTGCCTTTTCTATAGTAAATTATTCAAAAAATAATTTTTTACTGTCGCAAATTTTAAATATCCCAGGGATTGCCTTTTTTATAGTAAATTTCTCACAAATTAATTTTTTACTGTCGCAAATTTTAAGTGCGCCAGGGATTGCCTTTTCTATAGTAAATTATTCAAAAAATAATTTTTTACTGTCGCAAATTTTAAATACGCCAGGGATTGCCTTTTCTATAGTAAATTTTGCAAAAAAAATAATTTTTTACTGTCGCAAATTTTAAATATCCCAGGGATTGCCTTTTCTATAGTAAATTTCTCACAAATTAATTTTTTACTGTCGCAAATTTTAAATACGCCAGGGATTGCCTTTTCTATAGTAAATTATTCAAAAAATAATTTTTTACTGTCGCAAATTTTAAATATCCCAGGGATTGCCTTTTCTATAGTAAATTTCTCACAAACTAATTTTTGACTGTCGCAAATTTTAAATACGCCAGGGATTGCCTTTTCTATAGTAAATTATTCAAAAAATAATTTTTTACTGTCGCAAATTTTAAGTGCGCCAGGGATTGCCTTTTCTATAGTAAATTATTCAAAAAATAATTTTTTACTGTCGCAAATTTTAAATACGCCAGGGATTGCCTTTTCTATAGTAAATTTTGCAAAAAAATAATTTTCTACTGTCGCAAATTTTAAATACGCCAGGGATTGCCTTTTCTATAGTAAATTATTCAAAAAATAATTTTTTACTGTCGCAAATTTCAAATCCGCCAGGGATTGCCTTTTCTATAGTAAATTATTCAAAAAATAATTTTTTACTATCGCAAGTTTTAATTGCGCCAGGGATTTCCTTTTCTATAGTAAATTATTCAAAAAATAATTTTCTACTGTCGCAAATTGCAATTGCGCCAGGGATTGCCTTTTCTATAGTAAATTATTCAAAAAATAATTTTTTACTGTCGCAAATTTTAATTACGCCAGGGATTGCCATTTCTATAGTAAATTATTCAAAAAATAATTTATTACTGTCGCAAATTTTAAGTGCGCCAGGGATTGCCTTTTCTATAGTAAATTATTCAAAAAATAATTTTTTACTGTCGCAAATTTTAATTACGCCAGGGATTGCCTTTTCTATAGTAAATAATTCAAAAAATAATTTTCTACTGTCGCAAATTTTAATTGCGCCAGGGATTGCCTTTTCTATAGTAAATTATTCAAAAAATAATTTTTTACTGTCGCAAATTTTAATTGCGCCAGGGATTGCCATTTCTATAGTAAATTATTCAAAAAATAATTTTCTACTGTCGCAAATTTTAATTGCGCCAGGGATTGCCTTTTCTATAGTAAATTATTCAAAAAATAATTTTCTACTGTCGCAAATTTTAATTGCGCCAGGGATTGCCTTTTCTATAGTAAATTATTCAAAAAATAATTTTTTACTGTCGCAAATTTTAAATATCCCAGGGATTGCCTTTTCTATAGTAAATTTCTCACAAATTAATTTTTTACTGTCGCAAATTTTAAGTGCGCCAGGGATTGCCTTTTCTATAGTAAATTATTCAAAAAATAATTTTTTACTGTCGCAAATTTTAAATACGCCAGGGATTGCCTTTTCTATAGTAAATTTTGCAAAAAAATAATTTTTTACTGTCGCAAATTTTAAATATCCCAGGGATTGCCTTTTCTATAGTACATTTCTCACAAATTAATTTTTTACTGTCGCAAATTTTAAATACGCCAGGGATTGCCTTTTCTATAGTAAATTATTCAAAAAATAATTTTTTACTGTCGCAAATTTTAAATACGCCAGGGATTGCCTTTTCTATAGTAAATTATTCAAAAAATAATTTTTTACTGTCGCAAATTTTAAGTGCGCCAGGGATTGCCTTTTCTATAGTAAATTATTCAAAAAATAATTTTTGACTGTCACAAATTTTAAATACGCCAGGGATTGCCTTTTCTATAGTAAATTTTGCAAAAAAATAATTTTCTACTGTCGCAAATTTTAAATACGCCAGGGATTGCCTTTTCTATAGTAAATTATTCAAAAAATAATTCTTTACTGTCGCAAATTTCAAATCCGCCAGGGATTGCCTTTTCTATAGTAAATTATTCAAAAAATAATTTTTTACTATCGCAAGTTTTAATTACGCCAGGGATTGCCTTTTCTATAGTAAATTATTCAAAAAATAATTTTCTACTGTCGCAAATTGCAATTGCGGCAGGGATTGCCTTTTCTATAGTAAATTGTTCAAAAAATAATTTTTTACTGTCGCAAATTTTAATTACGCCAGGGATTGCCATTTCTATAGTAAATTATTCAAAAAATAATTTTTTACTGTCGCAAATTTTAAGTGCGCCAGGGATTGCCTTTTCTATAGTAAATTATTCAAAAAATAATTTTTTACTGTCGCAAATTTTAATTACGCCAGGGATTGCCTTTTCTATAGTAAATAATTCAAAAAATAATTTTCTACTGTCGCAAATTTTAATTGCGCCAGGGATTGCCTTTTCTATAGTAAATTATTCAAAAAATAATTTTTTACTGTCGCAAATTTTAATTGCGCCAGGGATTGCCTTTTCTATAGTAAATTATTCAAAAAATAATTTTCAACTGTCGCAAATTTTAATTACGCCAGGGATTGCCTTTTCTATAGTAAATTATTCAAAAAATAATTTTTTACTGTCGCAAATTTTAATTACGCCAGGGATTGCCTTTTCTATAGTAAATTATTCAAAAAATAATTTTATACTGTCGCAAATTTTAATTACCCCAGGGATTGCCTTTTCTATAGTAAATTTTGCAAAAAATAATTTTTTACTGTCGCAAATTTTAAATACGCCAGGGATTGCCTTTTCTATAGTAAATTATTCAAAAAATAATTTTTTACTGTCGCAAATTTTAAATATCACAGGTATTGCCTTTTCTATAGTAAATTTCTCACAAATTAATTTTTTACTGTCGCAAATTTTAAGTGCGCCAGGGATTGCCTTTTCTATAGTAAATTATTCAAAAAATAATTTTTTACTGTCGCAAATTTTAATTACGCCAGGGATTGCCTTTTCTATAGTAAATTATTCAAAAAATAATTTTCAACTGTCGCAAATTTTAATTACGCCAGGGATTGCCTTTTCTATAGTAAATTATTCAAAAAATAATTTTATACTGTCGAAAATTTTAATTACGCCAGGGATTGCCTTTTCTATAGTAAATTTTGCAAAAAATAATTTTTTACTGTCGCAAATTTTAATTACGCCAGGGATTGCCTTTTCTATAGTAAACTTTTCAAAAAATAATTTTCTACTGTCGCAAATTTTAATTACGCCAGGGATTGCCTTTTCTATAGTAAATTATTCAAAAAATAATTTTTTACTGTCGCAAATTTCAAATCCGCCAGGGATTGCCTTTTCTATAGTAAATTATTCAAAAAATAATTTTTTACTATCGCAAGTTTTAATTGCGCCAGGGATTGCCTTTTCTACAGTAAATTTTGCAAAAAATAATTTTTTACTGTCGCAAATTTTAATTGCACCAGGGATTGCCTTTTCTATAGTAAACTTTTCAAAAAATAATTTTCTACTGTCGCAAATTTTAATTACGCCAGGGATTGCCTTTTCTATAGTAAATTATTCAAAAAATAATTTTCTACTGTCGCAAATTTTAATTACGCCAGGGATTGCCTTTTCTATAGTAAATTATTCAAAAAATAATTTTCAACTGTCGCAAATTTTAAATATCCCAGGGATTGCATTTTCTATAGTAAATTATTCAAAAAATAATTTTTTACTGTCGCAAATTTCAAATCCGCCAGGGATTGCCTTTTCTATAGTAAATTATTCAAAAAATAATTTTTTACTGTCGCAAATTTTAAATACGCCAGGGATTGCCTTTTCTATAGTAAATTATTCAAAAAATAATTTTTTACTGTCGCAAATTTTAAATATCCCAGGGATTGCCTTTTCTATAGTAAATTTCTCACAAATTAATTTTTTATTGTCGCAAATTTTAAGTGCGCCAGGGATTGCCTTTTCTATGGTAAATTATTCAAAAAATAATTTTTTACTGTCGCAAATTTTAAATACGCCAGGGATTGCCTTTTCTATAGTAAATTATTCAAAAAATAATTTTTTACTGTCGCAAATTTTAAATATCCCAGGGATTGCCTTTTCTATAGTAAATTTCTCACAAATTAATTTTTTACTGTCGCGAATTTTAAGTGCGCCAGGGATTGCCTTTTCTATAGTAAATTATTCAAAAAATAATTTTTTACTGCCGCAAATTTTAAATACGCCAGGGATTGCCTTTTCTATAGTAAATTATTCAAAAAATAATTTTTTACTGTCGCAAATTTTAAATATCCCAGGGATTGCCTTTTCTATAGTAAATTTCTCACAAATTAATTTTTTACTGTCGCAAATTTTAAGTGCGCCAGGGATTGCCTTTTATATAGTAAATTATTCAAAAAATAATTTTTTACTGTCGCAAATTTTAAATACGCCAGGGATTGCCTTTTCTATAGTAAATTTTGCAAAAAAATAATTTTTTACTGTCGCAAATTTTAAATATCCCAGGGATTGCCTTTTCTATAGTAAATTTCTCACAAATTAATTTTTTACTGTCGCAAATTTTAAATACGCCAGGGATTGCCTTTTCTATAGTAAATTATTCAAAAAATAATTTTTTACTGTCGCAAATTTTAAATATCCCAGGGATTGCCTTTTCTATAGTAAATTTCTCACAAATTATTTTTTTACTGTCGCAAATTTTAAATACGCCAGGGATTGCCTTTTCTATAGTAAATTATTCAAAAAATAATTTGTTACTGTCGCAAATTTTAAGTGCGCCAGGGATTGCCTTTTCTATAGTAAATTATTCAAAAAATAATTTTCAACTGTCGCAAATTTTAAATGCGCCAGGGATTGCCTTTTCTATAGTAAATTTTGCAAAAAAATAAATTTTTACTGTCGCAAATTTTAAATATCCCAGGGATTGCCTTTTCTATAGTAAATTTCTCACAAATTAATTTTTTACTGTCGCAAATTTTAAATACGCCAGGGATTGCCTTTTCTATAGTAAATTATTCAAAAAATAATTTTCTACTGTCGCAAATTTTAAATATCCCAGGGATTGCCTTTTCTATAGTAAATTTAAAAAAAAATTATTTTTTACTGTCGCAAATTTCAAATCCGCCAGGGATTGCCTTTTCTACAGTAAATTTTGCAAAAAATAATTTTTTACTGTCGCAAGTTTTAATTGCGCCAGGGATTGCCTTTTCTACAGTAAATTTTGCAAAAAATAATTTTTTACTGTCGCAAATTTTAATTGCGCCAGGGATTGCCTTTTCTATAGTAAACTTTTCAAAAAATAATTTTTTACTGTCGCAAATTTCAAATCCGCCAGGGATTGCCTTTTCTACAGTAAATTATTCAAAAAATAATTTTTTACTCTCGCAAATTTCAAATCCGCCAGGGATTGCCTTTTCTACAGTAAATTTTGCAAAAAAATAATTTTTTACTGTCGCAAATTTTAATTACGCCAGGGATTGCCTTTTCTATAGTAAATTATTCAAAATATTAATTTTTTACTGTCGAAAATTTTAATTACGCCAGGGATTGCCTTTTCTATAGTAAATTATTCAAAAAATAATTTTCTACTGTCGCAAATTTTAATTGCGCCAGGGATTGCCTTTTCTATAGTAAATTATTCAAAAAATAATTTTCTACTGTCGCAAATTTTAATTACGCCAGGGATTGCCTTTTCTATAGTAAATTATTCAAAAAATAATTTTATACTCTCGCAAATTTTAATTACGCCAGGGATTGCCTTTTCTATAGTAAATTATTCAAAAAATAATTTTTTACTGTCGCAAATTTTACTTACGCCAGGGATTGCCTTTTCTATATTAAATTATTCAAAAAATAATTTTTTACTGTCGCAAATTTCAAATCCGCCAGGGATTGCCTTTTCTACAGTAAATTTTTCAAAAAATAATTTTTTACTGTCGCAAATTTTAATTGCGCCAGGGATTGCCTTTTCTACAGTAAATAATTCAAAAAATAATTTTTTACTGTCGCAAATTTTAATTGCGCCAGGGATTGCCTTTTCTATAGTAAATTATTCAAAAAATAATTTTTTACTGTCGCAAATTTTAATTACGCCAGTGATTGCCTTTTCTATAGTAAATTATTCAAAAAATAATTTTATACTGTCGCAAATTTTAAGTGCGCCAGGGATTGCCTTTTCTATAGTAAATTATTCAAAAAATAATTTTCTACTGTCGCAAATTTTAATTACGCCAGGGATTGCCTTTTTTATAGTAAATTATTCAAAAAATAATTTTCTACTGTCGCAAATTTTAATTACGCCAGGGATTGCCTTTTCTATAGTAAATTATTCAAAAAATAATTTTCTACTGTCGCAAATTTTAAATACGCCAGGGATTGCCTTTTCTATAGTAAATTATTCAAAAAATAATTTTCTACAGTCGCAAATTTTAATTACGCCAGGGATTGCCTTTTCTATAGTAAATTATTCAAAAAATAATTTTCTACTGTCGCAAATTTTAATTACGCCAGGGATTGCCTTTTCTATAGTAAATTATTCAAAAAATAATTTTCAACTGTCGCAAATTTTAATTACGCCAGGGATTGCCTTTTCTATAGTAAATTATTCAAAAAATAATTTTTTACTGTCGCAAATTTTAATTACGCCAGGGATTACCTTTTCTATAGTAAATTATTCAAAAAATAATTTTCAACTGTCGCAAATTTTAATTACGCCAGGGATTGCCTTTTCTATAGTAAATTATTCAAAAAATAATTTTTTACTGTCGCAAATTTTAAGTGCGCCAGGGATTGCCTTTTCTATAGTAAATTTTGCAAAAAATAATTTTTTACTGTCGCAAATTTTAATTGCGCCAGGGATTGCCTTTTCTATAGTAAATTATTCAAAAAATAATTTTCAACTGTCGCAAATTGTAATTGCGCCAGGGATTGCCTTTTTTATAGTAAATTATTCAAAAAATAATTTTATACTGTCGCAAATTTTAAGTGCGCCAGGGATTGCCTTTTCTATAGTAAATTATTCAAAAAATAATTTTCTACTGTCGCAAATTTTAATTGCGCCAGGGATTGCCTTTTCTATAGTAAATTATTCAAAAAATAATTTTTTACTGTCGCAAATTTTAAATACGCCAGGGATTGCCTTTTCTATAGTAAATTTTGCAAAAAAATATTTTTTTACTGTCGCAAATTTTAAATATCCCAGGGATTGCCTTTTCTATAGTAAATTTCTCACAAATTAATTTTTTACTGTCGCAAATTTTAATTGCGCCAGGGATTGCCTTTTCTATAGTAAATTATTCAAAAAATAATTTTCTACTGTCGCAAATTTTAATTACGCCAGGGATTGCCTTTTCTATAGTAAATTATTCAAAAAATAATTTTCTACTGTCGCAAATTTTAATTACGCCAGGGATTGCTTTTCTATAGTAAATTATTCAAAAAATAATTTTCTACTGTCGCAAATTTTAATTACGCCAGGGATTGCCTTTTCTATAGTAAATTATTCAAAAAATAATTTTTTACTGTCGCAAATTTTAAATACGCCAGGGATTGCCTTTTCTATAGTAAATTATTCAAAAAATAATTTTCTATTGTCGCAAATTTTAATTACGCCAGGGATTGCCTTTTCTATAGTAAATTATTCAAAAAATAATTTTCTACTGTCGCAAATTTTAATTGCGCCAGGGATTGCCTTTTCTATAGTAAATTATTCAAAAAAATAATATTTTACTGTCGCAAATTTTAAATACGCCAGGGATTGCCTTTTCTGTAGTAAATTTTGCAAAAAAATAATTTTTTACTGTCGCAAATTTTAAATATCCCAGGGATTGCCTTTTCTATAGTAAATTTCTCACAAATTAATTTTTTACTGTCGCAAATTTTAAATACGCCAGGGATTGCCTTTTCTATAGTAAATTATTCAAAAAATAAATTTTCTACTGTCGCAAATTTTAATTACGCCAGGGATTGCCTTTTCTATAGTAAATTATTCAAAAAATAATTTTCTACTGTGGCAAATTTTAAATACGCCAGGGATTGCCTTTTCTATAGTAAATTATTCAAAAAATAATTTTCTACAGTCGCAAATTTTAATTACGCCAGGGATTGCCTTTTCTATAGTAAATTATTCAAAAAATAATTTTCTACTGTCGCAAATTTTAATTACGCCAGGGATTGCCTTTTCTATAGTAAATTATTCAAAAAATTATTTTCAACTGTCGCAAATTTTAATTACGCCAGGGCTTGCCTTTTCTATAGTAAATTATTCAAAAAATAATTTTTTACTGTCGCAAATTTTAATTACGCCAGGGATTGCCTTTTCTATAGTAAATTATTCAAAAAATAATTTTCAACTGTCGCAAATTTTAATTACGCCAGGGATTACCTATTCTATAGTAAATTATTCAAAAAATAATTTTTTCCTGTCGCAAATTTTAAGTGCGCCAGGGATTGCCTTTTCTATAGTAAATTTTGCAAAAAATAATTTTTTACTGTCGCAAATTTTAATTGCGCCAGGGATTGCCTTTTCTATAGTAAATTATTCAAAAAATAATTTTCAACTGTCGCAAATTGTAATTGCGCCAGGGATTGCCTTTTCTATAGTAAATTATTCAAAAAATAATTTTATACTGTCGCAAATTTTAAGTGCGCCAGGGATTGCCTTTTCTATAGTAAATTATTCAAAAAATAATTTTCTACTGTCGCAAATTTTAATTGCGCCAGGGATTGCCTTTTCTATAGTAAATTATTCAAAAAATAATTTTTTACTGTCGCAAATTTTAAATACGCCAGGGATTGCCTTTTCTATAGTAAATTTTGCAAAATTATAATTTTTTACTGTCGCAAATTTTAAATATCCCAGGGATTGCCTTTTCTATAGTAAATTTCTCACAAATTAATTTTTTACTGTCGCAAATTTTAATTGCGCCAGGGATTGCCTTTTCTATAGTAAATTATTCAAAAAATAATTTTCTACTGTCGCAAATTTTAATTGCGCCAGAGATTGCCTTTTCTATAGTAAATTATTCAAACAATAATTTTTTACTGTCGCAAATTTTAAATACGCCAGGGATTGCCTTTTCTGTAGTAAATTTTGCAAAAAAATAATTTTTTACTGTCGCAAATTTTAAATATCCCAGGGATTGCCTTTTCTATAGTAAATTTCTCACAAATTAATTTTTTACTGTCGCAAATTTTAAATACGCCAGGGATTGCCTTTTCTATAGTAAATTATTCAAAAAATAATTTTCTAGTTTCGCAAATTTTAATTACGCCAGGGATTGCCTTTTCTATAGTAAATTATTCAAAAAATAATTTTCTACTGTCGCAATTTTTACATATCCCAGGGATTGCCTTTTCTATAGTAAATTCCTCACAAATTAATTTTTTACTGTCGCAAATTTTAAATACGCCAGGGATTGCCTTTTCTATAGTAAATTATTCAAAAAATAATTTTTTACTGTCGCAAATTTTAATTGCGCCAGGGATTGCATTTTCTATAGTAAATTTCTCATAAAATAATTTTTTACTGTCGCAAATTTTAAGTGCGCCAGGGATTGCCTTTTCTATAGTAAATTATTCAAAAAATAATTTTTTACTGTCGCAAATTTTAATTACGCCAGGGATTGCCTTTTCTATAGTAAATTATTCAAAAAATAATTTTTTACTGTCGCAAATTTTAATTGCGCCAGGGATTGCCATTTCTATAGTAAATTATTCAAAAAATAATTTTTTACTGTCGCAAATTTTAATTGCGCCAGGGATTGCCATTTCTATAGTAAATTATTCAAAAAATAATTTTCTACTGTCGCAAATTTTAATTGCGCCAGGGATTGCCTTTTCTATAGTAAATTATTCAAAAAATAATTTTCTACTGTCGCAAATTTTAATTGCGCCAGGCATTGCCTTTTCTATAGTAAATTATTCAAAAAATAATTTTTTACTGTCGCAAATTTTAAATATCCCAGGGATTGCCTTTTCTATAGTAAATTTCTCACAAATTAATTTTTTACTGTCGCAAATTTTAAGTGCGCTAGGGATTGCCTTTTCTATAGTAAATTATTCAAAAAATAATTTTTTACTGTCGCAAATTTTAAATACGCCAGGGATTGCCTTTTCTATAGTAAATTTTGCAAAAAAAATAATTTTTTACTGTCGCAAATTTTAAATATCCCAGGGATTGCCTTTTCTATAGTACATTTCTCACAAATTAATTTTTTACTGTCGCAAATTTTAAATACGCCAGGGATTGCCTTTTCTATAGTAAATTATTCAAAAAATAATTTTTTACTGTCGCAAATTTTAAATATCCCAGGGATTGCCTTTTCTATAGTAAATTTCTCATAAATTAATTTTTGACTGTCGCAAATTTTAAATACGCCAGGGATTGCCTTTTCTATAGTAAATTATTCAAAAAATAATTTTTTACTGTCGCAAATTTTAAGTGCGCCAGGGATTGCCTTTTCTATAGTAAATTATTCAAAAAATAATTTTTTACTGTCACAAATTTTAAATACGCCAGGGATTGCCTTTTCTATAGTAAATTTTGCAAAAAAAATAATTTTCTACTGTCGCAAATTTTAAATACGCCAGGGATTGCCTTTTCTATAGTAAATTATTCAAAAAATAATTTTTTACTGTCGCAAATTTCAAATCCGCCAGGGATTGCCTTTTCTATAGTAAATTATTCATAAAATAATTTTTTACTATCGCAAGTTTTAATTACGCCAGGGATTGCCTTTTCTATAGTAAATTATTCAAAAAATAATTTTCTACTGTCGCAAATTCCAATTGCGGCAGGGATTGCCTTTTCTATAGTAAATTGTTCAAAAAATAATTTTTTACTGTCGCAAGTTTTAATTACGCCAGGGATTGCCATTTCTATAGTAAATTATTCAAAAAATAATTTTTTACTGTCGCAAATTTTAAGTGCGCCAGGGATTGCCTTTTCTATAGTAAATTATTCAAAAAATAATTTTTTACTGTCGCAAATTTTAATTACGCCAGGGATTGCCTTTTCTATAGTAAATAATTCAAAAAATAATTTTCTACTGTCGCAAATTTTAATTGCGCCAGGGATTGCCTTTTCTATAGTAAATTATTCAAAAAATAATTTTTTACTGTCGCAAATTTTAATTGCGCCAGGGATTGCCTTTTCTATAGTAAATTATTCAAAAAATAATTTTCAACTGTCGCAAATTTTAATTACGCCAGGGATTGCCTTTTCTATAGTAAATTATTCAAAAAATAATTTTTTACTGTCGCAAATTTTAATTACGCCAGGGATTGCCTTTTCTATAGTAAATTATTCAAAAAATAATTTTATACTGTCGCAAATTTTAATTACCCCAGGGATTGCCTTTTCTATAGTAAATTTTGCAAAAAATAATTTTTTACTGTCGCAAATTTTAAATACGCCAGGGATTGCCTTTTCTATAGTAAATTATTCAAAAAATAATTTTTTACTGTCGCAAATTTTAAATATCACAGGGATTGCCTTTTCTATAGTAAATTTCTCACAAATTAATTTTTTACTGTCGCAAATTTTAAGTGCGCCAGGGATTGCCTTTTCTATAGTAAATTATTCAAAAAATAATTTTCAACTGTCGCAAATTTTAATTACGCCAGGGATTCCCTTTTCTATAGTAAATTATTCAAAAAATAATTTTATACTGTCGAAAATTTTAAATACGCCAGGGATTGCCTTTTCTATAGTAAATTATTCAAAAAATAATTTTCTACTGTCGCAAATTTTAATTACGCCAGGGATTGCCTTTTCTATAGTAAATTATTCAAAAAATAATTTTCTACTGTCGCAAATTTTAATTGCGCCAGGGATTGCCTTTTCTATAGTAAATTATTCAAAAAAATAATATTTTACTGTCGCAAATTTTAAATACGCCAGGGATTGCCTTTTCTGTAGTAAATTTTGCAAAAAAATAATTTTTTACTGTCGCAAATTTTAAATATCCCAGGGATTGCCTTTTCTATAGTAAATTTCTCACAAATTAATTTTTTACTGTCGCAAATTTTAAATACGCCAGGGATTGCCTTTTCTATAGTAAATTATTCAAAAAATAAATTTTCTACTGTCGCAAATTTTAATTACGCCAGGGATTGCCTTTTCTATAGTAAATTATTCAAAAAATAATTTTCTACTGTCGCAAATTGTAAATACGCCAGGGATTGCCTTTTCTATAGTAAATTATTCAAAAAATAATTTTCTACAGTCGCAAATTTTAATTACGCCAGGGATTGCCTTTTCTATAGTAAATTATTCAAAAAATAATTTTCTACTGTCGCAAATTTTAATTACGCCAGGGATTGCCTTTTCTATAGTAAATTATTCAAAAAATTATTTTCAACTGTCGCAAATTTTAATTACGCCAGGGCTTGCCTTTTCTATAGTAAATTATTCAAAAAATAATTTTTTACTGTCGCAAATTTTAATTACGCCAGGGATTGCCTTTTCTATAGTAAATTATTCAAAAAATAATTTTCAACTGTCGCAAATTTTAATTACGCCAGGGATTACCTTTTCTATAGTAAATTATTCAAAAAATAATTTTTTCCTGTCGCAAATTTTAAGTGCGCCAGGGATTGCCTTTTCTATAGTAAATTTTGCAAAAAATAATTTTTTACTGTCGCAAATTTTAATTGCGCCAGGGATTGCCTTTTCTATAGTAAATTATTCAAAAAATAATTTTCAACTGTCGCAAATTGTAATTGCGCCAGGGATTGCCTTTTCTATAGTAAATTATTCAAAAAATAATTTTATACTGTCGCAAATTTTAAGTGCGCCAGGGATTGCCTGTTCTATAGTAAATTATTCAAAAAATAATTTTCTACTGTCGCAAATTTTAATTGCGCCAGGGATTGCCTTTTCTATAGTAAATTATTCAAAAAATAATTTTTTACTGTCGCAAATTTTAAATACGCCAGGGATTGCCTTTTCTATAGTAAATTTTGCAAAATTATAATTTTTTACTGTCGCAAATTTTAAATATCCCAGGGATTGCCTTTTCTATAGTAAATTTCTCACAAATTAATTTTTTACTGTCGCAAATTTTAATTGCGCCAGGGATTGCCTTTTCTATAGTAAATTATTCAAAAAATAATTTTCTACTGTCGCAAATTTTAATTGCGCCAGAGATTGCCTTTTCTATAGTAAATTATTCAAACAATAATTTTTTACTGTCGCAAATTTTAAATACGCCAGGGATTGCCTTTTCTGTAGTAATTTTTGCAAAAAAATAATTTTTTACTGTCGCAAATTTTAAATATCCCAGGGATTGCCTTTTCTATAGTAAATTTCTCACAAATTAATTTTTTACTGTCGCAAATTTTAAATACGCCAGGGATTGCCTTTTCTATAGTAAATTATTCAAAAAATAATTTTCTAGTTTCGCAAATTTTAATTACGCCAGGGATTGCCTTTTCTATAGTAAATTATTCAAAAAATAATTTTCTACTGTCGCAATTTTTACATATCCCAGGGATTGCCTTTTCTATAGTAAATTCCTCACAAATTAATTTTTTACTGTCGCAAATTTTAAATACGCCAGGGATTGCCTTTTCTATAGTAAATTATTCAAAAAATAATTTTTTACTGTCGCAAATTTTAATTGCGCCAGGGATTGCCTTTTCTATAGTAAATTTCTCATAAAATAATTTTTTACTGTCGCAAATTTTAAGTGCGCCAGGGATTGCCTTTTCTATAGTAAATTATTCAAAAAATAATTTTTTACTGTCGCAAATTTTAATTACGCCAGGGATTGCCTTTTCTATAGTAAATAATTCAAAAAATAATTTTCTACTGTCGCAAATTTTAATTGCGCCAGGGATTGCCTTTTCTATAGTAAATTATTCAAAAAATAATTTTTTACTGTCGCAAATTTTAATTGCGCCAGGGATTGCCATTTCTATAGTAAATTATTCAAAAAATAATTTTCTACTGTCGCAAATTTTAATTGCGCCAGGGATTGCCTTTTCTATAGTAAATTATTCAAAAAATAATTTTCTACTGTCGCAAATTTTAATTGCGCCAGGGATTGCCTTTTCTATAGTAAATTATTCAAAAAATAATTTTTTACTGTCGCAAATTTTAAATATCCCAGGGATTGCCTTTTCTATAGTAAATTTCTCACAAATTAATTTTTTACTGTCGCAAATTTTAAGTGCGCCAGGGATTGCCTTTTCTATAGTAAATTATTCAAAAAATAATTTTTTACTGTCGCAAATTTTAAATACGCCAGGGATTGCCTTTTCTATAGTAAATTTTGCAAAAAAATAATTTTTTACTGTCGCAAATTTTAAATATCCCAGGGATTGCCTTTTCTATAGTACATTTCTCACAAATTAATTTTTTACTGTCGCAAATTTTAAATACGCCAGGGATTGCCTTTTCTATAGTAAATTATTCAAAAAATAATTTTTTACTGTCGCAAATTTTAAATATCCCAGGGATTGCCTTTTCTTTAGTAAATTTCTCATAAATTAATTTTTGACTGTCGCAAATTTTAAATACGCCAGGGATTGCCTTTTCTATAGTAAATTATTCAAAAAATAATTTTTTACTGTCGCAAATTTTAAGTGCGCCAGGGATTGCCTTTTCTATAGTAAATTATTCAAAAAATAATTTTTTACTGTCACAAATTTTAAATACGCCAGGGATTGCCTTTTCTATAGTAAATTTTGCAAAAAAATAATTTTCTACTGTCGCAAATTTTAAATACGCCAGGGATTGCCTTTTCTATAGTAAATTATTCAAAAAATAATTTTTTACTGTCGCAAATTTCAAATCCGCCAGGGATTGCCTTTTCTATAGTAAATTATTCAAAAAATAATTTTTTACTATCGCAAGTTTTAATTACGCCAGGGATTGCCTTTTCTATAGTAAATTATTCAAAAAATAATTTTCTACTGTCGCAAATTCCAATTGCAGCAGGGATTGCCTTTTCTATAGTAAATTGTTCAAAAAATAATTTTTTACTGTCGCAAATTTTAATTACGCCAGGGATTGCCATTTCTATAGTAAATTATTCAAAAAATAATTTTTTACTGTCGCAAATTTCAAGTGCGCCAGGGATTGCCTTTTCTATAGTAAATTATTCAAAAAATAATTTTTTACTGTCGCAAATTTTAATTACGCCAGGGATTGCCTTTTCTATAGTAAATAATTCAAAAAATAATTTTCTACTGTCGCAAATTTTAATTGCGCCAGGGATTGCCTTTTCTATAGTAAATTATTCAAAAAATAATTTTTTACTGTCGCAAATTTTAATTGCGCCAGGGATTGCCTTTTCTATAGTAAATTATTCAAAAAATAATTTTCAACTGTCGCAAATTTTAATTACGCCAGGGATTGCCTTTTCTATAGTAAATTATTCAAAAAATAATTTTTTACTGTCGCAAATTTTAATTACGCCAGGGATTGCCTTTTCTATAGTAAATTATTCAAAAAATAATTTTATACTGTCGCAAATTTTAATTACCCCAGGGATTGCCTTTTCTATAGTAAATTTTGCAAAAAATAATTTTTTACTGTCGCAAATTTTAAATACGCCAGGGATTGCCTTTTCTATAGTAAATTATTCAAAAAATAATTTTTTACTGTCGCAAATTTTAAATATCACAGGGATTGCCTTTTCTATAGTAAATTTCTCACAAATTAATTTTGTACTGTCGCAAATTTTAAGTGCGCCAGGGATTGCCTTTTCTATAGTAAATTATTCAAAAAATAATTTTTTACTGTCGCAAATTTTAATTACGCCAGGGATTGCCTTTTCTATAGTAAATTATTCAAAAAATAATTTTCAACTGTCGCAAATTTTAATTACGCCAGGGATTGCCTTTTCTATAGTAAATTATTCAAAAAATAATTTTATACTGTCGAAAATTTTAATTACGCCAGGGATTGCCTTTTCTATAGTAAATTTTGCAAAAAATAATTTTTTACTGTCGCAAATTTTAATTACGCCAGGGATTGCCTTTTCTATAGTAAACTTTTCAAAAAATAATTTTCTACTGTCGCAAATTTTAATTACGCCAGGGATTGCCTTTTCTATAGTAAATTATTCAAAAAATAATTTTTTACTGTCGCAAATTTCAAATCCGCCAGGGATTGCCTTTTCTATAGTAAATTATTCAAAAAATAATTTTTTACTATCGCAAGTTTTAATTGCGCCAGGGATTGCCTTTTCTACAGTAAATTTTGCAAAAAATAATTTTTTACTGTCGCAAATTTTAATTGCACCAGGGATTGCCTTTTCTATAGTAAACTTTTCAAAAAATAATTTTCTACTGTCGCAAATTTTAATTACGCCAGGGATTGCCTTTTCTATAGTAAATTATTCAAAAAATAATTTTCTACTGTCGCAAATTTTAATTACGCCAGGGATTGCCTTTTCTATAGTAAATTATTCAAAAAATAATTTTCAACTGTCGCAAATTTTAAATATCCCAGGGATAGCATTTTCTATAGTAAATTATTCAAAAAATAATTTTTTACTGTCGCAAATTTCAAATCCGCCAGGGATTGCCTTTTCTATAGTAAATTATTCAAAAAATAATTTTTTACTGTCGCAAATTTTAAATACGCCAGGGATTGCCTTTTCTATAGTAAATTATTCAAAAAATAATTTTTTACTGTCGCAAATTTTAAATATCCCAGGGATTGCCTTTTCTATAGTAAATTTCTCACAAATTAATTTTTTATTGTCGCAAATTTTAAGTGCGCCAGGGATTGCCTTTTCTATGGTAAATTATTCAAAAAATAATTTTTTACTGTCGCAAATTTTAAATACGCCAGGGATTGCCTTTTCTATAGTAAATTATTCAAAAAATAATTTTTTACTGTCGCAAATTTTAAATATCCCAGGGATTGCCTTTTCTATAGTAAATTTCTCACAAATTAATTTTTTACTGTCGCGAATTTTAAGTGCGCCAGGGATTGCCTTTTCTATAGTAAATTATTCAAAAAATAATTTTTTACTGTCGCTAATTTTAAATACGCCAGGGATTGCCTTTTCTATAGTAAATTATTCAAAAAATAATTTTTTACTGTCGCAAATTTTAAATATCCCAGGGATTGCCTTTTCTATAGTAAATTTCTCACAAATTAATTTTTAACTGTCGCAAATTTTAAGTGCGCCAGGGATTGCCTTTTATATAGTAAATTATTCAAAAAATAATTTTTTACTGTCGCAAATTTTAAATACGCCAGGGATTGCCTTTTCTATAGTAAATTTTGCAAAAAAATAATTTTTTACTGTCGCAAATTTTAAATATCCCAGGGATTGCCTTTTCTATAGTAAATTTCTCACAAATTAATATTTTACTGTCGCAAATTTTAAATACGCCAGGGATTGCCTTTTCTATAGTAAATTATTCAAAAAATAATTTTTTACTGTCGCAAATTTTAAATATCCCAGGGATTGCCTTTTCTATAGTAAATTTCTCACAAATTATTTTTTTACTGTCGCAAATTTTAAATACGCCAGGGATTGCCTTTTCTATAGTAAATTATTCAAAAAATAATTTTTTACTGTCGCAAATTTTAAGGGCGCCAGGGATTGCCTTTTCTATAGTAAATTATTCAAAAAATTATTTTTTACTGTCGCAAATTTTAAATACGCCAGGTATTGCCTTTTCTATAGTAAATTATTCAAAAAATTATTTTATACTGTCGCAAATTTTAATTACGCCAGGGATTGCCTTTTCTATAGTAAATTATTCAAAACATAATTTTCTACTGTCACAAATTTTAATTACGCCAGGGATTGCCTTTTCTATAGTAAATTATTCAAAAATAATTTTCTACTGTCGCAAATTTTAATTGCGCCAGGGATTGCCTTTTCTATAGTAAATTATTCAAAAAATAATTTTTTACTGTCGCAAATTTTAAGTGCGCCAGGGATTGCCTTTTCTATAGTAAATTATTCAAAAAATAATTTTCAACTGTCGCAAATTTTAAATGCGCCAGGGATTGCCTTTTCTATAGTAAATTTTGCAAAAAAATAAATTTTTACTGTCGCAAATTTTAAATATCCCAGGGATTGCCTTTTCTATAGTAAATTTCTCACAAATTAATTTTTTACTGTCGCAAATTTTAAATACGCCAGGGATTGCCTTTTCTATAGTAAATTATTCAAAAAATAATTTTCTACTGTCGCAAATTTTAAATATCCCAGGGATTGCCTTTTCTATAGTAAATTTAAAAAAAAAATATTTTTTACTGTCGCAAATTTCAAATCCGCCAGGGATTGCCTTTTCTACAGTAAATTTTGCAAAAAATAATTTTTTACTGTCGCAAGTTTTAATTGCGCCAGGGATTGCCTTTTCTACAGTAAATTTTGCAAAAAATAATTTTTTACTGTCGCAAATTTTAATTGCGCCAGGGATTGCCTTTTCTATAGTAAACTTTTCAAAAAATAATTTTTTACTGTCGCAAATTTCAAATCCGCCAGGGATTGCCTTTTCTACAGTAAATTATTCAAAAAATAATTTTTTACTCTCGCAAATTTCAAATCCGCCAGGGATTGCCTTTTCTACAGTAAATTTTGCAAAAAAATAATTTTTTACTGTCGCAAATTTTAATTACGCCAGGGATTGCCTTTTCTATAGTAAATTATTCAAAATATTAATTTTTTACTGTCGAAAATTTTAATTACGCCAGGGATTGCCTTTTCTATAGTAAATTATTCAAAAAATAATTTTCTACTGTCGCAAATTTTAATAGCGCCAGGGATTGCCTTTTCTATAGTAAATTATTCAAAAAATAATTTTCTACTGTCGCAAATTTTAATTACGCCAGGGATTGCCTTTTCTATAGTAAATTATTCAAAAAATAATTTAATACTCTCGCAAATTTTAATTACGCCAGGGATTGCCTTTTCTATAGTAAATTATTCAAAAAATAATTTTTTACTGTCGCAAATTTTACTTACGCCAGGGATTGCCTTTTCTATATTAAATTATTCAAAAAATAATTTTTTACTGTCGCAAATTTCAAATCCGCCAGGGATTGCCTTTTCTACAGTAAATTTTGCAAAAAATAATTTTTTACTGTCGCAAATTTTAATTGCGCCAGGGATTGCCTTTTCTACAGTAAATAATTCAAAAAATAATTTTTTACTGTCGCAAATTTTAATTGCGCCAGGGATTGCCTTTTCTATAGTAAATTATTCAAAAAATAATTTTTTACTGTCGCAAATTTTAAATATCCCAGGTATTACCTTTTCTATAGTAAATTATTCAAAAAATAATTTTTTACTGTCGCATATTTTAATTACGCCAGGGATTGCCATTTCTATAGTAAATTATTCAAAAAATAATTTTTTACTGTCGCAAATTTTAGTTACGCCATGGATTGCCTTTTCTATAGTAAATTATTCAAAAAATAATTTTCTACTGTCGCAAATTTTAATTACGCCAGGGATTGCCTTTTCTATAGTAAATTATTCAAAAAATAATTTTCAACTGTCGCAAATTTTAATTACGCCAGGGACTGCCTTTTCTATAGTAAATTATTCAAAAAATAATTTTTTACTGTCGCAAATTTTAATTACGCCAGGGATTGCCTTTTCTATAGTAAATTATTCAAAAAATAATTTTTTACTGTCGCAAATTTCAAATCCGCCAGGGATTGCCTTTTCTACAGTAAATTTTGCAAAAAATAATTTTTTGCTGTCGCAAATTTTAATTACGCCAGGGATTGCCTTTTCTACAGTAAATTATTCAAAAAATAATTTTTTACTGTCGCAAATTTTAATTGCGCCAGGGATTGCCTTTTCTATAGTAAATTATTCAAAAAATAATTTTTTACTGTCGCAAATTTTAATTACGCCAGTGATTGCCTTTTCTATAGTAAATTATTCAAAAAATAATTTTATACTGTCGCAAATTTTAAGTGCGCCAGGGATTGCCTTTTCTATAGAAAATTATTCAAAAAATAATTTTCTACTGTCGCAAATTTTAATTACGCCAGGGATTGCCTTTTTTATAGTAAATTATTCAAAAAATAATTTTCTACTGTCGCAAATTTTAATTACGCCAGGGATTGCCTTTTCTATAGTAAATTATTCAAAAAATAATTTTCTACTGTCGCAAATTTTAAATACGCCAGGGATTGCCTTTTCTATAGTAAATTATTCAAAAAATAATTTTCTACAGTCGCAAATTTTAATTACGCCAGGGATTGCCTTTTCTATAGTAAATTATTCAAAAAATAATTTTCTACTGTCGCAAATTTTAATTACGCCAGGGATTGCCTTTTCTATAGTAAATTATTCAAAAAATAATTTTCAACTGTCGCAAATTTTAATTACGCCAGGGATTGCCTTTTCTATAGTAAATTATTCAAAAAATAATTTTTTACTGTCGCAAATTTTAATTACGCCAGGGATTACCTTTTCTATAGTAAATTATTCAAAAAATAATTTTCAACTGTCGCAAATTTTAATTACGCCAGGGATTGCCTTTTCTATAGTAAATTATTCAAAAAATAATTTTTTACTGTCGCAAATTTTAAGTGCGCCAGGGATTGCCTTTTCTATAGTAAATTTTGCAAAAAATAATTTTTTACTGTCGCAAATTTTAATTGCGCCAGGGATTGCCTTTTCTATAGTAAATTATTCAAAAAATAATTTTCAACTGTCGCAAATTGTAATTGCGCCAGGGATTGCCTTTTTTATAGTAAATTATTCAAAAAATAATTTTCTACTGTCGCAAATTTTAATTGCGCCAGGGATTGCCTTTTCTATAGTAAATTATTCAAAAAATAATTTTTTACTGTCGCAAATTTTAAATACGCCAGGGATTGCCTTTTCTATAGTCAATTTTGCAAAAAAATATTTTTTTACTGTCGCAAATTTTAAATATCCCAGGGATTGCCTTTTCTATAGTAAATTTCTCACAAATTAATTTTTTACTGTCGCAAATTTTAATTGCGCCAGGGATTGCCTTTTCTATAGTAAAATATTCAAAAAATAATTTTCTACTGTCGCAAATTTTAATTACGCCAGGGATTGCCTTTTCTATAGTAAATTATTCAAAAAATAATTTTCTACTGTCGCAAATTTTAATTACGCCAGGGATTGCTTTTCTATAGTAAATTATTCAAAAAATAATTTTCTACTGTCGCAAATTTTAATTACGCCAGGGATTGCCTTTTCTATAGTAAATTATTCAAAAAATAATTTTTTACTGTCGCAAATTTTAAATAAGCCAGGGATTGCCTTTTCTATAGTAAATTATTCAAAAAATAATTTTCTATTGTCGCAAATTTTAATTACGCCAGGGATTGCCTTTTCTATAGTAAATTATTCAAAAAATAATTTTCTACTGTCGCAAATTTTAATTGCGCCAGGGATTGCCTTTTCTATAGTAAATTATTCAAAAAAATAATATTTTACTGTCGCAAATTTTAAATACGCCAGGGATTGCCTTTTCTGTAGTAAATTTTGCAAAAAAATAATTTTTTACTGTCGCAAATTTTAAATATCCCAGGGATTTCCTTTTCTATAGTAAATTTCTCACAAATTAATTTTTTACTGTCGCAAATTTTAAATACGCCAGGGATTGCCTTTTCTATAGTAAATTATTCAAAAAATAAATTTTCTACTGTCGCAAATTTTAATTACGCCAGGGATTGCCTTTTCTATAGTAAATTATTCAAAAAATAATTTTCTACTGTCGCAAATTTTAAATACGCCAGGGATTGCCTTTTCTATAGTAAATTATTCAAAAAATAATTTTCTACAGTCGCAAATTTTAATTACGCCAGGGATTGCCTTTTCTATAGTAAATTATTCAAAAAATAATTTTCTACTGTCGCAAATTTTAATTACGCCAGGGATTGCCTTTTCTATAGTAAATTATTCAAAAAATTATTTTCAACTGTCGCAAATTTTAATTACGCCAGGGCTTGCCTTTTCTATAGTAAATTATTCAAAAAATAATTTTTTACTGTCGCAAATTTTAATTACGCCAGGGATTGCCTTTTCTATAGTAAATTATTCAAAAAATAATTTTCAACTGTCGCAAATTTTAATTACGCCAGGGATTACCTTTTCTATAGTATATTATTCAAAAAATAATTTTTTCCTGTCGCAAATTTTAAGTGCGCCAGGGATTGCCTTTTCTATAGTAAATTTTGCAAAAAATAATTTTTTACTGTCGCAAATTTTAATTGCGCCAGGGATTGCCTTTTCTATAGTAAATTATTCAAAAAATAATTTTCAACTGTCGCAAATTGTAATTGCGCCAGGTATTGCCTTTTCTATAGTAAATTATTCAAAAAATAATTTTATACTGTCGCAAATTTTAAGTGCGCCAGGGATTGCCTTTTCTATAGTAAATTATTCAAAAAATAATTTTCTACTGTCGCAAATTTTAATTGCGCCAGGGATTGCCTTTTCTATAGTAAATTATTCAAAAAATAATTTTTTACTGTCGCAAATTTTAAATACGCCAGGGATTGCCTTTTCTATAGTAAATTTTGCAAAATTATAATTTTTTACTGTCGCAAATTTTAAAGATCCCAGGGATTGCCTTTTCTATAGTAAATTTCTCACAAATTAATTTTTTACTGTCGCAAATTTTAATTGCGCCAGGGATTGCCTTTTCTATAGTAAATTATTCAAAAAATAATTTTCTACTGTCGCAAATTTTAATTGCGCCAGAGATTGCCTTTTCTATAGTAAATTATTCAAACAATAATTTTTTACTGTCGCAAATTTTAAATACGCCAGGGATTGCCTTTTCTGTAGTAAATTTTGCAAAAAAATAATTTTTTACTGTCGCAAATTTTAAATATCCCAGGGATTGCCATTTCTATAGTAAATTTCTCACAAATTAATTTTTTACTGTCGCAAATTTTAAATACGCCAGGGATTGCCTTTTCTATAGTAAATTATTCAAAAAATAATTTTCTAGTTTCGCAAATTTTAATTACGCCAGGCATTGCATTTTCTATAGTAAATTATTCAAAAAATAATTTTCTACTGTCGCAATTTTTACATATCCCAGGGATTGCCTTTTCTATAGTAAATTCCTCACAAATTAATTTTTTACTGTCGCAAATTTTAAATACGCCAGGGATTGCCTTTTCTATAGTAAATTATTCAAAAAATAATTTTATACTGTCGCAAATTTTAATTACGCCAGGGTTTGCCTTTTCTATAGTAAATTATTCAGAAAATAATTTTTTACTGTCGCAAATTTTAATTACGCCAGGGATTGCCTTTTCTATAGTAAATTATTCAAAAAATAATTTTCTACTGTCGCAAATTTTAATTACGCCAGGGATTGCCTTTTCTATAGTACATTATTCAAAAAATAATTTTCTACTGTCGCAAATTTTAATTACGCCAGGGATTGCCTTTTCTATAGTAAATTATTCAAAAAATAATTTTTTACTGTCGCAAATTTTAAATACGCCAGGGATTGCCTTTTCTATAGTAAATTATTCAAAAAATAATTTTCTATTGTCGCAAATTTTAATTACGCCATTGATTGCCTTTTCTATAGTAAATTATTCAAAAAATAATTTTCTACTGTCGCAAATTTTAATTGCGCCAGAGATTGCGTTTTCTATAGTAAATTATTCAAAAAATAATTTTTTACTGTCGCAAATTTTAAATACGCCAGGGATTGCCTTTTCTGTAGTAAATTTTGCAAAAAAATAATTTTTTACTGTCGCAAATTTTAAATATCCCAGGGATTGCCTTTTCTATAGTAAATTTCTCACAAATTAATTTTTTACTGTCGCAAAATTTTAAATACGCCAGGGATTGCCTTTTCTATAGTAAAGTATTCAAAAAATAATTTTCTAGTGTCGCAAATTTTAATTACTCCAGGGATTGCCTTTTCTATAGTAAATTATTCAAAAAATAATTTTCTACTGTCGCAATTTTTACATATCCCAGGGATTGCCTTTTCTATAGTAAATTCCTCACAAATTAATTTTTTACTGTCGCAAATTTTAAATACGCCAGGGATTGCCTTTTCTATAGTAAATTATTCAAAAAATAATTTTATACTGTCGCAAATTTTAATTACGCCAGGGATTGCCTTTTCTCTAGTAAATTATTCAGAAAATAATTTTTTACTGTCGCAAATTTCAAATCCGCCAGGGATTGCCTTTTCTACAGTAAGTTATTCAAAAAATAATTTTATACTGTCGCAAATTTTAATTACGCCAGGGATTGCCTTTTCTATAGTAAATTATTCAAAAAATAATTTTCAACTGTCGCAAATTTTAATTGCGCCAGGGATTGCCTTTTCTATAGTAAATTATTCAAAAAATAATTTTATACTGTCGCAAATTTTAATTACGCCAGGGATTGCCTTTTCTATAGTAAATTATTCAAAAAATAGTTTTTTACTGTCGCAAATTGTAATTGCGCCAGGGATTGCCTTTTCTATAGTAAATTATTCAAAAAATAATTTTCAACTGTCGCAAATTGTAATTGCGCCAGGAATTGCCTTTTCTATAGTAAATTATTCAAAAAATAATTTTATACAGTCGCAAATTTTAATTACGCCAGGGATTGCCTTTTCTATAGTAAATTATTCAAAAAATAATTTTCAACTGTCGCAAATTTTAATTGCGCCAGGGATTGCCTTTTCTATAGTAAATTATTCAAAAAATAATTTTTTACTGTCGCAAATTTTAAATACGCCAGGGATTGCCTTTTCTATAGTAAATTTTGCAAAATTATAATTTTTTACTGTCGCAAATTTTAAATATCCCAGGGATTGCCTTTTCTATAGTAAATTTCTCACAAATTAATTTTTTACTGTCGCAAATTTTAATTGCGCCAGGGATTGCCTTTTCTATAGTAAATTATTCAAAAAATAATTTTCTACTGTCGCAAATTTTAATTGCGCCAGAGATTGCCTTTTCTATAGTAAATTATTCAAACAATAATTTTTTACTGTCGCAAATTTAAAATACGCCAGGGATTGCCTTTTCTGTAGTAAATTTTGCAAAAAAATAATTTTTTACTGTCGCAAATTTTAAATATCCCAGGGATTGCCTTTTCTATAGTAAATTTCTCACAAATTAATTTTTTACTGTCGCAAATTTTAAATACGCCAGGGATTGCCTTTTCTATAGCAAATTATTCAAAAAATAATTTTCTAGTTTCGCAAATTTTAATTACGCCAGGGATTGCCTTTTCTATAGTAAATTATTCAAAAAATAATTTTCTACTGTCGCAATTTTTACATATCCCAGGGATTGCCTTTTCTATAGTAAATTCCTCACAAATTAATTTTTTACTGTCGCAAATTTTAAATACGCCAGGGATTGCCTTTTCTATAGTAAATTATTCAAAAAATAATTTTATACTGTCGCAAATTTTAATTACGCCAGGGATTGCCTTTTCTATAGTAAATTATTCAGAAAATAATTTTTTAGTGTCGCAAATTTTAATTACGCCAGGGATTGCCTTTTCTATAGTAAAATATTCAAAAAATAATTTTCTACTGTCGCAAATTTTAATTACGCCAGGGATTGCCTTTTCTATAGTACATTATTCAAAAAATAATTTTCTACTGTCGCAAATTTTAATTACGCCAGGGATTGCCTTTTCTATAGTAAATTATTCAAAAAATAATTTTTTACTGTCGCCAATTTTAAATACGCCAGGGATTGCCTTTTCTATAGTAAATTATTCAAAAAATAATTTTCTATTGTCGCAAATTTTAATTACGCCATTGATTGCCTTTTCTATAGTAAATTATTCAAAAAATAATTTTCTACTGTCGCAAATTTTAATTGCGCCAGAGATTGCGTTTTCTATAGTAAATTATTCAAAAAATAATTTTTTACTGTCGCAAATTTTAAATACGCCAGGGATTGCCTTTTCTGTAGTAAATTTTGCAAAAAAATAATTTTTTACTGTCGCAAATTTTAAATATCCCAGGGATTGCCTTTTCTATAGTAAATTTCTCACAAATTAATTTTTTACTGTCGCAAATTTTAAATACGCCAGGGATTGCCTTTTCTATAGTAAAGTATTCAAAAAATAATTTTCTAGTGTCGCAAATTTTAATTACTCCAGGGATTGCCTTTTCTATAGTAAATTATTCAAAAAATAATTTTCTACTGTCGCAATTCTTACATATCCCAGGGATTGCCTCTTCTATAGTAAATTCCTCACAAATTAATTTTTTACTGTCGCAAATTTTAAATACGCCAGGGATTGCCTTTTCTATAGTAAATTATTCAAAAAATAATTTTATACTGTCGCAAATTTTAATTACGCCAGGGATTGCCTTTTCTCTAGTAAATTATTCAGAAAATAATTTTTTACTGTCGCAAATTTCAAATCCGCCAGGGATTGCCTTTTCTACAGTAAGTTATTCAAAAAATAATTTTATACTGTCGCAAATTTTAATTACGCCAGGGATTGCCTTTTCTATAGTAAATTATTCAAAAAATAATTTTCAACTGTCGCAAATTTTAATTGCGCCAGGGATTGCCTTTTCTATAGTAAATTATTCAAAAAATACTTTTATACTGTCGCAAATTTTAATTACGCCAGGGATTGCCTTTTCTATAGTAAATTATTCAAAAAATAGTTTTTTACTGTCGCAAATTGTAATTGCGCCAGGGATTGCCTTTTCTATAGTAAATTATTCAAAAAATAATTTTCAACTGTCGCAAATTGTAATTGCGCCAGGAATTGCCTTTTCTATAGTAAATTATTCAAAAATAATTTTATACTGTCGCAAATTTTAATTACGCCAGGGATTGCCTTTTCTATAGTAAATTATACAAAAAATAATTTTATACTGTCGCAAATTTTAAGTGCGCCAGGGATTGCCTTTTCTATAGTAAATTTTGCAAAAAATAATTTTTTACTGTCGCAAATTTTAATTGCGCCAGGGATTGCCTTTTCTACAGTAAATTATTCAAAAAACAATTTTCTACTGTCGCAAATTTTAATTACACCAGGGATTGCCTTTTCTATAGTAAATTATTCAAAAAATAATTTTTTACTGTCGCAAATTTCAAATCCGCCAGGGATTGCCTTTTCTACAGTAAATTTTACAAAAAATAATTTTTTACTGTTGCAAATTTTAACTGCGCCAGGGATTGCCTTTTTTATAGTAAATTATTCAAAAAATAATTTTATACTGTCGCAAATTTTAAGGGAGCCAGGGATTGCCTTTTCTATAGTAAATTATTCAAAAAATAATTTTTTACTGTCGCAAATTTTAATTACGCCAGGGATTGCCTTTTCTATAGTAAATTATTCAAAAAATAATTTTTTACTGTCGCAAATTTTAATTACGCCAGGGATTGTCTTTTCTATAGTAAATTTGCAAAAAAATAATTTTTTACTGTCGCAAATTTTAAATAACCCAGGGATTGCCTTTTCTATAGTATATTATTCAAAAAATAATTTTTTACTGTCGCAAATTTTAAATACGCCAGGGATTGCCTTTTCTATAGTAAATTATTCAAAAAATAATTTTTTACTGTCGCTAATTTTAAATATCCCAGGGATTGCCTTTTCTATAGTAAATTTCTCACAAATTAATTTTTTACTGTCGCAAATTTTAAATACGCCAGGGATGGCCTTTTCTATAGTAAATTATTCAAAAAATAATTTTTTACTATCGGAAGTTTTAATTGCGCCAGGGATTGCCTTTTCTACAGTAAATTTTGCAAAAAATAATTTTTTTACTGTCGCAAATTTTAAATACGCCAGGGATTGCCTTTTCTATAGTAAATTTTGCAAAAAAATAATTTTTTGCTGTCGCAAATTTTAAATATCCCAGGGATTGCCTTTTCTATAGTAAATTTCTCACAAATTAATTTTTTACTGTCGCAAATTTTAAATACGCCAGGGATTGCCTTTTCTATAGTAAATTATTCAAAAAATAATTTTCAACTGTCGCAAATTTTAATTACGCCAGGGATTGCCTTTTCTATAGTAAATTATTCAAAAAATAATTTTCAACTGTCGCAAATTTTAATTACGCCAGGGATTGCCTCTTCTATAGTAAATTATTCAAAAAATAATTTTTTACTGTCGCAAATTTTAATTGCGCCAGGGATTGCCTTTTCTATAGTAAATTATTCAAAAAATAATTTTCTACTGTCGCAAATTTTAATTACGCCAGGGATTGCCTTTTCTATAGTAAATTATTCAAGAAATAATTTTTTACTGTCCCAAATTTTAAATACGCCAGGGATTGCCTTTTCTATAGTAAATTATTCAAAAAATAATTTTCTATTGTCGCAAATTTTAATTACGCCAGGGGTTGCCTTTTATATAGTAAATTTTTCAAAAAATAATTTTTTACTGTCGCAAATTTTAATTACGCCAGGGATTGCCTTTTCTATAGTAAATTATTCAAAAAATAAGTTTTTACTGTCGCAATTTTAAATACGCCAGGGATTGGCTTTTTTATAGTAAATTATTCAAAAAATAATTTTATACTGTCGCAAATTTTAATTACGCCAGGGATTGCCTTTTCTATAGTAAATTTTGCAAAAAATAATTTTTTACTGTCGCAAATTTTAAGTGCGCCAGGGATTGCCTTTTCTATAGTAAATTTTGCAAAAAATAATTTTTTACTGTCGCAAATTTTAATTGCGCCAGGGATTGCCTTTTCTACAGTAAATTATTCAAAAAATAATTTTCTACTGTCGCAAATTTTAATTACACCAGGGATTGCCTTTTCTATAGTAAATTATTCAAAAAATAATTTTTTACTGTCGCAAATTTCAAATCCGCCAGGGATTGCCTTTTCTACAGTAAATTTTACAAAAAATAATTTTTTACTGTCGCAAATTTCAAATCCGCCAGGGATTGCCTTTTCTACAGTAAGTTATTCAAAAAATAATTTTATACTGTCGCAAATTTTAATTACGCCAGGGATTGCCTTTTCTATAGTAAATTATTCAAAAAATAATTTTCAACTGTCGCAAATTTTAATTGCGCCAGGGATTGCCTTTTCTATAGTAAATTATTCAAAAAATACTTTTATACTGTCGCAAATTTTAATTACGCCAGGGATTGCCTTTTCTATAGTAAATTATTCAAAAAATAGTTTTTTACTGTCGCAAATTGTAATTGCGCCAGGGATTGCCTTTTCTATAGTAAATTATTCAAAAAATAATTTTCAACTGTCGCAAATTGTAATTGCGCCAGGAATTGCCTTTTCTATAGTAAATTATTCAAAAAATAATTTTATACTGTCGCAAATTTTAATTACGCCAGGGATTGCCTTTTCTATAGTAAATTATACAAAAAATAATTTTATACTGTCGCAAATTTTAAGTGCGCCAGGGATTGCCTTTTCTATAGTAAATTTTGCAAAAAATAATTTTTTACTGTCGCAAATTTTAATTGCGCCAGGGATTGCCTTTTCTACAGTAAATTATTCAAAAAACAATTTTCTACTGTCGCAAATTTTAATTACACCAGGGATTGCCTTTTCTATAGTAAATTATTCAAAAAAATAATTTTTTACTGTCGCAAATTTCAAATCCGCCAGGGATTGCCTTTTCTACAGTAAATTTTACAAAAAATAATTTTTTACTGTTGCAAATTTTAACTGCGCCAGGGATTGCCTTTTTTATAGTAAATTATTCAAAAAATAATTTTATACTGTCGCAAATTTTAAGGGAGCCAGGGATTGCCTTTTCTATAGTAAATTATTCAAAAAATAATTTTTTACTGTCGCAAATTTTAATTACGCCAGGGATTGCCTTTTCTATAGTAAATTATTCAAAAAATAATTTTTTACTGTCGCAAATTTTAATTACGCCAGGGATTGTCTTTTCTATAGTAAATTTGCAAAAAAATAATTTTTTACTGTCGCAAATTTTAAATAACCCAGGGATTGCCTTTTCTATAGTATATTATTCAAAAAATAATTTTTTACTGTCGCAAATTTTAAATACGCCAGGGATTGCCTTTTCTATAGTAAATTATTCAAAAAATAATTTTTTACTGTCGCTAATTTTAAATATCCCAGGGATTGCCTTTTCTATAGTAAATTTCTCACAAATTAATTTTTTACTGTCGCAAATTTTAAATACGCCAGGGATGGCCTTTTCTATAGTAAATTATTCAAAAAATAATTTTTTACTATCGGAAGTTTTAATTGCGCCAGGGATTGCCTTTTCTACAGTAAATTTTGCAAAAAATAATTTTTTACTGTCGCAAATTTTAAATACGCCAGGGATTGCCTTTTCTATAGTAAATTTTGCAAAAAAATAATTTTTTGCTGTCGCAAATTTTAAATATCCCAGGGATTGCCTTTTCTATAGTAAATTTCTCACAAATTAATTTTTTACTGTCGCAAATTTTAAATACGCCAGGGATTGCCTTTTCTATAGTAAATTATTCAAAAAATAATTTTCAACTGTCGCAAATTTTAATTACGCCAGGGATTGCCTTTTCTATAGTAAATTATTCAAAAAATAATTTTCAACTGTCGCAAATTTTAATTACGCCAGGGATTGCCTCTTCTATAGTAAATTATTCAAAAAATAATTTTTTACTGTCGCAAATTTTAATTGCGCCAGGGATTGCCTTTTCTATAGTAAATTATTCAAAAAATAATTTTCTACTGTCGCAAATTTTAATTACGCCAGGGATTGCCTTTTCTATAGTAAATTATTCAAGAAATAATTTTTTACTGTCCCAAATTTTAAATACGCCAGGGATTGCCTTTTCTATAGTAAATTATTCAAAAAATAATTTTCTATTGTCGCAAATTTTAATTACGCCAGGGGTTGCCTTTTATATAGTAAATTTTTCAAAAAATAATTTTTTACTGTCGCAAATTTTAATTACGCCAGGGATTGCCTTTTCTATAGTAAATTATTCAAAAAATAAGTTTTTACTGTCGCAAATTTTAAATACGCCAGGGATTGGCTTTTTTATAGTAAATTATTCAAAAAATAATTTTATACTGTCGCAAATTTTAATTACGCCAGGGATTGCCTTTTCTATAGTAAATTTTGCAAAAAATAATTTTTTACTGTCGCAAATTTTAAGTGCGCCAGGGATTGCCTTTTCTATAGTAAATTTTGCAAAAAATAATTTTTTACTGTCGCAAATTTTAATTGCGCCAGGGATTGCCTTTTCTACAGTAAATTATTCAAAAAATAATTTTCTACTGTCGCAAATTTTAATTACACCAGGGATTGCCTTTTCTATAGTAAATTATTCAAAAAATAATTTTTTACTGTCGCAAATTTCAAATCCGCCAGGGATTGCCTTTTCTACAGTAAATTTTACAAAAAATAATTTTTTACTGTTGCAAATTTTAACTGCGCCAGGGATTGCCTTTTCTATAGTAAATTATTCAAAAAATAATTTTATACTGTCGCAAATTTTAAGTGCGCCAGGGATTGCCTTTTCTATAGTAAATTATTCAAAAAATAATTTTTTACTGTCGCAAATTTTAATTACGGCAGGGATTGCCTTTTCTATAGTAAATTATTCAAAAAATAATTTTCTACTGTCGCAAATTTTAATTACGCCAGGGATTGTCTTTTCTATAGTAAATTTGCAAAAAAATAATTTTTTACTGTCGCAAATTTTAAATAACCCAGGGATTGCCTTTTCTATAGTAAATTATTCAAAAAATAATTTTTTACTGTCGCAAATTTTAAATACGCCAGGGATTGCCTTTTCTATAGTAAATTATTCAAAAAATAATTTTTTACTGTCGCTAATTTTAAATATCCCAGGGATTGCCTTTTCTATAGTAAATTTCTCACAAATTAATTTTTTACTGTCGCAAATTTTAAATACGCCAGGGATTGCCTTTTCTATAGTAAATTATTCAAAAAATAATTTTTTACTATCGCAAGTTTTAATTGCGCCAGGGATTGCCTTTTCTACAGTAAATTTTGCAAAAAATAATTTTTTACTGTCGCAAATTTTAAATACGCCAGGGATTGCCTTTTCTATAGTAAATTTTGCAAAAAAATAATTTTTTACTGTCGCAAATTTTAAATATCCCAGGGATTGCCTTTTCTATAGTAAATTTCTCACAAATTAATTTTTTACTGTCGCAAATTTTAAATACGCCAGGGATTGCCTTTTCTATAGTAAATTATTCAAAAAATAATTTTCAACTGTCGCAAATTTTAATTACGCCAGGGATTGCCTTTTCTATAGTAAATTATTCAAAAAATAATTTTCAACTGTCGCAAATTTTAATTACGCCAGGGATTGCCTTTTCTATAGTAAATTATTCAAAAAATAATTTTTTACTGTCGCAATTTTAAATACGCCAGGGATTGGCTTTTTTATAGTAAGTTATTCAAAAAAT
>CAWVNZ010001477.1:0-160479 GCA_963930735.1 Dioctria linearis
AAAAGGCAATCCCTGGCGCAATTAAAATTTGCGAGAGTAAAAATTATTTTTTGAAAAATTTACTGTAGAAAGGCAATCCCTGGCGTATTTAAAATTTGCGACAGTAAAAAATTATTTTTAGAATAATTTACTATAGAAAAGGCAATCCCTGGCGCAATTAAAATTTGCGACAGTAAAAAATTATATTTTGCAAAATTTACTATAGAAGAGGCAATCCCTGGCGTATTTAAAATTTGCGAGAGTAAAAAACTATTTTTTGAAAAATTTACTGTAGAAAAGGCAATCCCTGGCGCAATTAAAATTTGCGACAGTAAAAAATTATTTTTTGAAAAATTTACTATAGAAAAGGCAATCCCTGGCGTATTTAAAATTTGCGATAGTATAAAATTATTTTTTGAATAATTTACTATAGAAAAGGCAATCCCTGGCGCAATTAAAATTTGCGAGAGTAAAAAATTATTTTTTGAAAAATTTACTGTAGAAATGGCAATCCCTGGCGCAATTAAAATTTGCGACAGTAAAATATTATTTTTTGAAAAATTTACAATAGAAAAGGCAATCCCTGGCGTAATTATAATTTTCGACAGTAAAAAATTATTTTTTGAAAAATTTACTGTAGAAAAGGCTATCCTTGGCGCAATTAAAATTTGCGACAGTATAAAATTAAATTTTGAAAAATTTACTATAGAAAACGCAATCCCTGGCGTAATTAAAATTTGCGACAGTAGAAAATTATTTTTTGAATAATTTACTATAGAAAAGGCAATCCCTGGCGCAATTAAAATTTGCGACAGTAAAAAATTATTTTTTGAAAAATTTACTGTAGAAAAGGCAATCCCTGGTGCAATTAAAATTTGCGACAGGAAAATATTATTTTTTGTAAAATTTACTGTAGAAAAGGCAATCCCTGGCGCAATTACAATTTGCGACAGTAAAAAATTATTTTTTTAAAAATTTACTGTAGAAAAGGCAATCCCTGGCGTAATTAAAATTTGCGACAGTAAAAAATTATTTTTTGAAAAATTTACTGTAGAAAAGGCAATCCCTGGCGTAATTAAAATTTGCGACAGTAAAAAATTATTTTTTGAAAAATTTACTGTAGAAAAGGCAATCCCTGGCGTATTTAAAATTTGCGACAGTAAAAAATTATTTTTTGAATAATTTACTATATAAAAGGCAATCCCTGGCGTATTTAAAATTTGCGACAGTAAAAAATTAATTTGTGAAAAATTTACTATAGAAAAGGCAATCCCTGGCGTAATTAAAATTTGCGACAATAAAAAATTATTCTTTGTACAATTTACTGTAGAAAAGGCAATCCCTGGCGCAATTTCAATTTGCGACAGTAAAAAATTATTTTTTGAAAAATTTACTGTAGAAAGGGCAATCCCTGGCGTAATTAAAATTTGCGACAGAAAAAAAATATTTTTTGAAAAATTTACTATAGAAAAGGCAATCCCTGGCGTATTTAAAATTTGCGACAGTAAAAAATAAATTTGTGAAAAATTTACTATAGAAAAGGCAATCCCTGGCGTAATTAAAATTTGCGACAGTAAAAAATTATTCTTTGTAAAATTTACTGTAGAAAAGGCAATCCCTGGCGTAATTAAAATTTGCGACAGTAAAAAATTAGTTTTTGAAAAATTTACTATAGAAAAGGCAATCCCTGGCGTAATTAAAATTTGCGACAGTAAAAAATTATTTTTTGAAAAATTTACTATAGAAAAGGCAATCCCTGGCGAAATTAAAATTTGCGACAGTAAAAAATGATTTTTTGGAAATTTACTGTAGAAAAGGCACTCCCTGGCGCAATTAAAATTTGCGAGAGTAAAAAATTATTTTTTGCAAAATTTACTATAGAAAAGGCAATCCCTGGCGTATTTAAAATTTGCGACAGTAAAAAATTATTTTTTGAAAAATTTACTTTAGAAATGGCAATCCCTGGCGTAATTAAAATTTGCGATAGTAAAAAATTATTTTTTTGCAAAATTTACTATAGAAAAGGCAATCCCTGGCGCAATTAAAATATTGCGACAGTAAAAAATTATTTTTTTGCAAAATTTACTATAGAAAAGGCAATCCCTGGCGCAATTAAAATTTGCGACAGTAGAAAATTATTTTTTGAAAAATTTACTATAGAAAAGGCAATCCCTGGCGCAATTAAAATTTGCGACAGTAGAAAATTATGTTTTGAAAAATTTACTGTAGAAAAGGCAATCCATGGCGTAATTAAAATTTTCGACAGTAAAAAATTATTTTTTGAAAAATTTACAATAGAAAAGGCAATCCCTGGCGCAATTAAAATTTGCGACAGTAAAAAATTAATTTTTGAAAAATTTACTGTAGAAAAGGCAATCCCTGGCGCAATTAAAATTCGCGACAGTAGAAAATAATTTTTTGAAAAATTTACTGTAGAAATGGCAATTCCTGGCGCAATTAAAATTTGCGACAGTAAAAAATTAATTTTTTGAAAAATTTACTACAGAAAAGGCAATCCCTGGCGTAATTAAAATTTGCGACAGTATAAAAATATTTTTTGAAAAATTTACTATAGAAAAGGCAATCCCTTGCGCAATTAAAATTTGCGACAGTAAAAAATTAATTTTTGAAAAATTTACTATAGAAAAGGCAATCCCTGGCGTAATTAAAATTTGCGACAGTAAAAAATTATTTTTTGAATAATTTACTATAGAAAAGGCAATCCCTGGCGTGTTTAAAATTTGCGACAGTAAAAAATTATTTTTTGAATAATTTACTATAGAAAAGGCAATCCCTGGCGCAATTAAAATTTGCGACAGTAAAAAATTATTTTTTGCAAAATTTACTATAGAAAAGGCAATCCCAGGCGTATTTAAAATTTGCGACAGTAAAAAATTATTTTTTGAAAAATTTACTGTAGAAAATGCAATCCCTGGCGCAATTAAAATTTGCGACAGTAAAAAATTATTTTTTGAATAATTTACTATAGAAAAGGCAATCCCTGGCGTATTTAAAATTTGCGACAGTATAAAATTATTTTTTGAATAATTTGCTATAGAAAAGGCAATCCCTGGCGCAATTAAAATTTGCGAGAGTAAAAATTATTTTTTGAAAAATTTACTGTAGAAAAGGCAATCCCTGGCGCAATTAAAATTTGCGACAGTAAAATATTATTTTTTGAAAAATTTACTATAGAAAAGGCAATCCCTGGCGTAATTAAAATTTTCGACAGTAAAAAATTATTTTTTGAAAAATTTACTGTAGAAAAGGAAATCCTTGGCGCAATTAAAATTTGCGACAGTATAAAATTAAAATTTGAAAAATTTACTATAGAAAAGGCAATCCCTGGCGTAATTAAAATTTGCGACAGTAGAAAATTATTTTTTGAATAATTTACTATAGAAAAGGCAATCCCTGGCGCAATTAAAATTTGCGACAGTAGAAAATTATTTTTTGAAAAATTTACTGCAGAAATGGCAATCCCTGGCGCAATTAAAATTTGCGACAGTAAAAAATTAATTTTTGAAAAATTTACTATAGAAAAGGCAATACCTGGTGTAATTAAAATTTGCGACAGTATAAAATTATTTTTTGAAAAATTTACTATAGAAAAGGCAATCCATGGCGGAATTAAAATTTGCGACAGTAAAAAATTAATTTTTGAAAAATTTACTATAGAACAGGCAATCCCTGGCGTAATTAAAATTTGCGACAGTAAAAAATTATTTTTTGAGTAATTTACTATAGAAAAGGCAATACCTGGCGTATTTAAAATTTGCGACAGTAAAAAATTATTTTTAGAATAATTTACTATAGAAAAGGCAATCCCTGGCGCAATTAAAATTTGCGACAGTAAAAAAATATATTTTGCAAAATTTACTATAGAAGAGGAAATCCCTGGCGTATTTAAAATTTGCGAGAGTAAAAAACTATTTTTTGAAAAATTTACTGTAGAAAAGGCAATCCCTGGCGCAATTAAAATTTGCGACAGTAAAAAATTATTTTTTGAAAAATTTACTATAGAAAAGGCAATCCCTGGCGTATTTAAAATTTGCGATAGTATAAAATTATTTTTTGAATAATTTACTATATAAAGGCAATCCCTGGCGCAATTAAAATTTGCGAGAGTAAAAAATTATTTTTTGAAAAATTTACTGTAGAAATGGCAATCCCTGGCGCAATCAAAATTTGCGACAGTAAAATATTATTTTTTGAAAAATTTACAATAGAAAAGGCAATCCCTGGCGTAATTATAATTTTCGACAGTAAAAAATTATTTTTTGAAAAATTTACTGTAGAAAAGGCTATCCTTGGCGCAATTAAAATTTGCGACAGTATAAAATTAAATTTTGAAAAATTTACTATAGAAAAGGCAATCCCTGGCGTAATTAAAATTTGCGACAGTAGAAAATTATTTTTTGAATAATTTACTATAGAAAAGGCAATCCCTGGCGCAATTAAAATTTGCGACAGTAAAAAATTATTTTTTGAAAAATTTTCTGTAGAAAAGGCAATCCCTGGCGCAATTAAAATTTGCGACAGGAAAATATTATTTTTTGTAAAATTTACTGTAGAAAAGGCAATCCCTGGCGCAATTACAATTTGCGACAGTAAAAAATTATTTTTTTAAAAATTTACTGTAGAAAAGGCAATCCCTGGCGTAATTAAAATTTGCGACAGTAAAAAATTATTTTTTGAAAAATTTACTGTAGAAAAGGCAATCCCTGGCGTAATTAAAATTTGCGACAGTAAAAAATTATTTTTTGAAAAATTTACTGTAGAAAAGGCAATCCCTGGCGTATTTAAAATTTGCGACAGTAAAAAATTATTTTTTGAATAATTTACTATATAAAAGGCAATCCCTGGCGTATTTAAAATTTGCGACAGTAAAAAATTAATTTGTGAAAAATTTACTATAGAAAAGGCAATCCCTGGCGTAATTAAAATTTGCGACAATAAAAAATTATTCTTTGTACAATTTACTGTAGAAAAGGCAATTCCTGGCGCAATTACAATTTGCGATAGTAAAAAATTATTTTTGAAAATTTACTGTAGAAAGGGCAATCCCTGGCGTAATTAAAATTTGCGACAGAAAAAATATTTTTTGAAAAATTTACTATAGAAAAGGCAATCCCTGGCGTATTTAAAATTTGCGACAGTAAAAAATAAATTTGTGAAAAATTTACTATAGAAAAGGCAATCCCTGGCGTAATTAAAATTTGCGACAGTAAAAAATTATTTTTTGAATAATTTACTATAGAAAAGGCAAACCCTGGCGTAATTAAAATTTTCGACAGTAAAAAATTATTTTTGTAAAATTTACAGTAGAAAAGGCAATCCCTGGCGCAATTACAATTTGCGACAGCAAAAAATTATTTTTTGAAAAATTTACTGTAGAAAAGGCAATCCTGGCGTAATTAAAATTTGCGACAGTAAAAAATAATTTTTTGAAAAATTTACTGTAGAAAAGGCAATCCCTGGCGTAATTAAAATTTGCGACAGTAGAAAATTATTTTTTGTAAAATTTACTGTAGAAATGGCACTCCCTGGCGCAATTACAATTTGCGACAGTAAAAAATTATTTTTTGCAAAATTTACTATAGAAAAGGCAATCCCTGGCGCAATTAAAATTTGCGACAGTAGAAAATTATTTTTTGAAAAATTTACTATAGAAAAGGCAATCCCTGGCGCAATTAAAATTTGCGACAGTAGAAAATTATGTTTTGAAATATTTACTGTAGAAAAGGCAATCCCTGGCGTAATTAAAATTTTCGACAGTAAAAAATTATTTTTTGAAAAATTTACAATAGAAAAGGCAATCCCTGGCGCAATTAAAATTTGCGACAGTAAAAAATTAATTTTTGAAAAATTTACTGTAGAAAAGGCAATCCCTGGCGCAATTAAAATTCGCGACAGTAGAAAATAATTTTTTGAAAAATTTACTGTAGAAATGGCAATTCCTGGCGCAATTAAAATTTGCGACAGTAAAAAATTAATTTTTTGAAAAATTTACTACAGAAAAGGCAATCCCTGGCGTAATTAAAGTTTGCGACAGTATAAAATTATTTTTTGAAAAATTTACTATAGAAAAGGCAATCCCTGGCGCAATTAAAATTTGCGACAGTAAAAAATTAATTTTTGAAAAACTTACTATAGAAAAGGCAATCCCTGGCGTAATTAAAATTTGCGACAGTAAAAAATTATTTTTTGAATAATTTACTATAGAAAAGGCAATCCCTGGCGTGTTTAAAATTTGCGACAGAAAAAAATTATTTTTTGAATAATTTACTATAGAAAAGGCAATCCCTGGCGCAATTAAAATTTGCGACAGTAAAAAATTATTTTTTGCAAAATTTACTATAGAAAAGGCAATCCCTGGCGTATTTAAAATTTGCGACAGTAAAAAATTATTTTTTGAAAAATTTACTGTAGAAAATGCAATCCCTGGCGCAATTAAAATTTGCGACAGTAAAAAATTATTTTTTGAATAATTTACTATAGAAAAGGCAATCCCTGGCGTATTTAAAATTTGCGACAGTATAAAATTATTTTTTGAATAATTTGCTATAGAAAAGGCAATCCCTGGCGCAATTAAAATTTGCGAGAGTAAAAATTATTTTTTGAAAAATTTACTGTAGAAAGGCAATCCCTGGCGTATTTAAAATTTGCGACAGTAAAAAATTATTTTTAGAATAATTTACTATAGAAAAGGCAATCCCTGGCGCAATTAAAATTTGCGACAGTAAAAAATTATATTTGCAAAATTTACTATAGAAGAGGCAATCCCTGGCGTATTTAAAATTTGCGAGAGTAAAAAACTATTTTTTGAAAAATTTACTGTAGAAAAGGCAATCCCTGGCGCAATTAAAATTTGCGACAGTAAAAAATTATTTTTTGAAAAATTTACTATAGAAAAGGCAATCCCTGGCGTATTTAAAATTTGCGATAGTATAAAATTATTTTTTGAATAATTTACTATAGAAAAGGCAATCCCTGGCGCAATTAAAATTTGCGAGAGTAAAAAATTATTTTTTGAAAAATTTACTGTAGAAATGGCAATCCCTGGCGCAATTAAAATTTGCGACAGTAAAATATTATTTTTTGAAAAATTTACAATAGAAAAGGCAATCCCTGGCGTAATTATAATTTTCGACAGTAAAAAATTATTTTTTGAAAAATTTACTGTAGAAAAGGCTATCCTTGGCGCAATTAAAATTTGCGACAGTATAAAATTAAATTTTGAAAAATTTACTATAGAAAACGCAATCCCTGGCGTAATTAAAATTTGCGACAGTAGAAAATTATTTTTTGAATAATTTACTATAGAAAAGGCAATCCCTGGCGCAATTAAAATTTGCGACAGTAAAAAATTATTTTTTGAAAAATTTACTGTAGAAAAGGCAATCCCTGGCGCAATTAAAATTTGCGACAGGAAAATATTATTTTTTGTAAAATTTACTGTAGGAAAGGCAATCCCTGGCGCAATTACAATTTGCGACAGTAAAAAATTATTTTTTTAAAAATTTACTGTAGAAAAGGCAATCCCTGGCGTAATTAAAATTTGCGACAGTAAAAAATTATTTTTTGAAAAATTTACTGTAGAAAAGGCAATCCCTGGCGTAATTAAAATTTGCGACAGTAAAAAATTATTTTTTGAAAAATTTACTGTAGAAAAGGCAATCCCTGGCGTATTTAAAATTTGCGACAGTAAAAAATTATTTTTTGAATAATTTACTATATAAAAGGCAATCCCTGGCGTATTTAAAATTTGCGACAGTAAAAAATTAATTTGTGAAAAATTTACTATAGAAAAGGCAATCCCTGGCGTAATTAAAATTTGCGACAATAAAAAATTATTCTTTGTACAATTTACTGTAGAAAAGGCAATCCCTGGCGCAATTTCAATTTGCGACAGTAAAAAATTATTTTTTGAAAAATTTACTGTAGAAAGGGCAATCCCTGGCGTAATTAAAATTTGCGACAGAAAAAAAATATTTTTTGAAAAATTTACTATAGAAAAGGCAATCCCTGGCGTATTTAAAATTTGCGACAGTAAAAAATAAATTTGTGAAAAATTTACTATAGAAAAGGCAATCCCTGGCGTAATTAAAATTTGCGACAGTAAAAAATTATTCTTTGTAAAATTTACTGTAGAAAAGGCAATCCCTGGCGTAATTAAAATTTGCGACAGTAAAAAATTAGTTTTTGAAAAATTTACTATAGAAAAGGCAATCCCTGGCGTAATTAAAATTTGCGACAGTAAAAAATTATTTTTTGAAAAATTTACTATAGAAAAGGCAATCCCTGGCGTAATAAAAATTTGCGACAGTAAAAAATGATTTTTTGGAAATTTACTGTAGAAAAGGCACTCCCTGGCGCAATTAAAATTTGCGAGAGTAAAAAATTATTTTTTGCAAAATTTACTATAGAAAAGGCAATCCCTGGCGTATTTAAAATTTGCGACAGTAAAAAATTATTTTTTGAAAAATTTACTTTAGAAATGGCAATCCCTGGCGTAATTAAAATTTGCGATAGTAAAAAATTATTTTTTTGCAAAATTTACTATAGAAAAGGCAATCCTGCGCAATTAAAATTTGCGACAGTAAAAAAATTATTTTTTTGCAAAATTTACTATAGAAAAGGCAATCCCTGGCGCAATTAAAATTTGCGACAGTAGAAAATTATTTTTTGAAAAATTTACTATAGAAAAGGCAATCCCTGGCGCAATTAAAATTTGCGACAGTAGAAAATTATGTTTTGAAAAATTTACTGTAGAAAAGGCAATCCATGGCGTAATTAAAATTTTCGACAGTAAAAAATTATTTTTTGAAAAATTTACAATAGAAAAGGCAATCCCTGGCGCAATTAAAATTTGCGACAGTAAAAAATTAATTTTTGAAAAATTTACTGTAGAAAAGGCAATCCCTGGCGCAATTAAAATTCGCGACAGTAGAAAATAATTTTTTGAAAAATTTACTGTAGAAATGGCAATTCCTGGCGCAATTAAAATTTGCGACAGTAAAAAATTAATTTTTTGAAAAATTTACTACAGAAAAGGCAATCCCTGGCGTAATTAAAATTTGCGACAGTATAAAATTATTTTTTGAAAAATTTACTATAGAAAAGGCAATCCCTGGCGCAATTAAAATTTGCGACAGTAAAAACATTAATTTTGAAAAATTTACTATAGAAAAGGCAATCCCTGGCGTATTTAAAATTTGCGACAGTAAAAAATTATTTTTTGAAAAATTTACTATAGAAAAGGCAATCCCTGGTGTATTTAAAATTTGCGACAGAAAAAAATTAATTTCTGAAAAATTTACTATAGAAGAGGCAATCCCTGGCGTATTTAAAATTTGCGAGAGTAAAAAACTATTTTTTGAAAAATTTACTGTAGAAAAGGCAATCCCTGGCGCAATTAAAATTTGCGACAGTAAAAAATTATTTTTTGAAAAATTTACTATAGAAAAGGCAATCCCTGGCGTATTTAAAATTTGCGATAGTATAAAATTATTTTTTGAATAATTTACTATAGAAAAGGCAATCCCTGGCGCAATAAAATTTGCGAGAGTAAAAAATTATTTTTTGAAAAATTTACTGTAGAAATGGCAATCCTGGCGCAATTAAAATTTGCGACAGTAAAATATTATTTTTTGAAAAATTTACAATAGAAAAGGCAATCCCTGGCGTAATTATAATTTTCGACAGTAAAAAATTATTTTTTGAAAAATTTACTGTAGAAAAGGCTATCCTTGGCGCAATTAAAATTTGCGACAGTATAAAATTAATTTTGAAAAATTTACTATAGAAAAGGCAATCCCTGGCGTAATTAAAATTTGCGACAGTAGAAAATTATTTTTTGAATAATTTACTATAGAAAAGGCAATCCCTGGCGCAATTAAAATTTGCGACAGTAAAAAATTATTTTTTGAAAAATTTACTGTAGAAAAGGCAATCCCTGGCGCAATTAAAATTTGCGACAGGAAAATATTATTTTTTGTAAAATTTACTGTAGAAAAGGCAATCCCTGGCGCAATTACAATTTGCGACAGTAAAAAATTATTTTTTTAAAAATTTACTGTAGAAAAGGCAATCCCTGGCGTAATTAAAATTTGCGACAGTAAAAAATTATTTTTTGAAAATTTACTGTAGAAAAGGCAATCCCTGGCGTAATTAAAATTTGCGACAGCAAAAAATTATTTTTTGAAAAATTTACTGTAGAAAAGGCAATCCCTGGCGTATTTAAAATTTGCGACAGTAAAAAATTATTTTTTGAATAATTTACTATATAAAAGGCAATCCCTGGCGTATTTAAAATTTGCGACAGTAAAAAATTAATTTGTGAAAAATTTACTATAGAAAAGGCAATCCCTGGCGTAATTAAAATTTGCGACAATAAAAAATTATTCTTTGTACAATTTACTGTAGAAAAGGCAATTCCTGGCGCAATTACAATTTGCGACAGTAAAAAATTATTTTTTGAAAAATTTACTGTAGAAAGGGCAATTCCTGGCGTAATTAAAATTTGCGACAGAAAAAAATATTTTTTGAAAAATTTACTATAGAAAAGGCAATCCCTGGCGTATTTAAAATTTGCGACAGTAAAAAATAAATTTGTGAAAAATTTACTATAGAAAAGGCAATCCCTGGCGTAATTAAAATTTGCGACAGTAAAAAATTATTTTTTGAATAATTTACTATAGAAAAGGCAAACCCTGGCGTAATTAAAATTTTCGACAGTAAAAAATTATTTTTGTAAAATTTACAGTAGAAAAGGCAATCCCTGGCGCAATTACAATTTGCGACAGCAAAAAATTATTTTTTGAAAAATTTGCTGTAGAAAAGACAATCCCTGGCGGATTTAAAATTTGCGACAGTATAAAATTAAATTTTGAAAAATTTACTATAGAAAGGGGCAATCCCTGGCGCAATTAAAATTTGCGACATTAAAAAATTAATTTGTGAAAAATTTACTGTAGACAAGGCAATCCCTTGCGGATTTAAAATTTGCGACAGTATAAAACTATTTTTTGAAAAATTTACTATAGAAAAGGCAATCCCTGGCGTATTTAAAATTTTGCGAGAGTAAAAAATTATTTTTTTGAAAAATTTACTATAGAAAAGGCAATCCCTGGCGTATTTAAAATTTGCGACAGTAAAAAATTATTTTTGAAAAATTTACTGTAGAAAAGGCAATCCCTGGCGTAATTAAAATTTGCGACAGTAAAAAATTATTTTTGAAAAATTTACTATAGAAAAGGCAATCCCTGGCGTAATTAAAACTTGCGACAGTAAAAAATTATTTTTTGAAAAATTTACTGTAGAAAAGGCAATCCCTGGCGTATTAAAAATTTGCGACAGTAAAAAATTATTTTTTTGAATAATTTACTATAGAAAAGGCAATCCCTGGCGTATTTAAAATTTGCGACAGTAAAAAATTAATTTGTGAAAAATTTAGTATAGAAAAGGCAATCCCTGGCGTATTTAAAATTTGCGACAGTAAAAAATAATTTTTTGAATAATTTACTATAAAAAAGGCAATCCCTGGCGTATTTAAAATTTGCAACAGTAAAAAATTATTTTTTGAAAAATTTACTATAGAAAAGGCAATCCCTGGCGTATTTAAAATTTGCGACAGTAAAAAATTATTTTTTGAAAAATTTTACTATAGAAAAGGCAATCCCGGGCGTATTTAAAATTTGCGACAGTAAAAAATTATTTTTTGTAAAATTTACTGTAGAAAAGGCAATCCTGGCGCAATTACAATTTCCGACAGTAAAAATTATTTATTGAAAATTTACTGTAGCAAAGGCAATCCCTGGCGTAATTAAAATTTGCGACAGTAAAAAATTATTTTTTGAAAAATTTACTGTAGAAAAGGCAATCCCTGGCGTAATTAAAATTTGCGACAGTAAAAAATTATTTTTGAAAAATTTACTATAGAAAAGTCAATCCCTGGCGTAGTTAAAATTTGCGACAGTAAAAAATTATTTTTTGAATAATTTGCTGTAGAAAAGGCAACCCTGGCGTATTTAAAATTTGCGACAGTAAAAAATTATTTTTTGAAAAATTTACTATAGAAAAGGCCATCCCTGGCGTATTTAAAATTTGCGACAGTAAAAAATTAATTTCTGAAAAATTTACTATAGAAAAGGCAATCCCTGGCGTATTTAAAATTTGCGACAGTAAAAAATTAATTTGTGAAAAAATTTCTATAGAAAAGGCAATCCCTGGCGTAATTAAAATTTGCGACAGTAAAAAATTATTTTTTGAATAATTTACTATAGAAAAGGCAATCCCTGGCGTAATTAAAATTTTCGACAGTAAAAAATTTTTTTTTGTAAAATGTACTGTAGAAAAGGCAATCCCTGGCGCAATTACAACTTGCGACAGTATAAAATTATTTTTTGAAAAATTTACTGTAGAAAAGGCAATGCCTGGCGCAATAACAATTTGCGACAGTAAAAAATTTACTGTAGAAAAGGCAATCCCTGGCGTAATTAAAATTTGCGAGAGTAAAAAATTATTTTTTGAAAAATTTACTATAGAAAAGGCAATCCCTGGCGTATTTAAAATTTGCGACAGTAAAACATTAATTTGTGAAAAATTTACTATAGAAAAGAAAATCCCTGGCGTAATTAAAATTTGCGACAATAAAAAATTAATTTTTGAATAATTTACTATAGAAAAGGCAATACCTGGCGTAATTAAAATTTGCGACAGTAAAAAATTATTTTTTGAAAAATTTACTGTAGAAAAGGCAATCCCTGGCGTAATTAAAATTTGCGACAGTAAAAAATTATTTTTTGAAAAATTTACTATAGAAAAGGCAATCCCGGGCGTAGTTTAAATTTGCGACAGTAAAAATTTATTTTTTGAATAATTTGCTATAGAAACGGCAATCCCTGGCGTATTTAAAATTTGCGACAGTAAAAAATTATTTTTGAAAAATTTACTATAGAAAAGGCAATCCCTGGCGTATTTAAAATTTGCGACAGTAAAAAATTAATTTCTGAAAAATTTACTATAGAAAAGGCAACCCGTGGCGTATTTAAAATTTGCGACAGTCAAAAATTATTTTTTGGAAATTTACTGTAGAAACGGCACTCCTTGGCGCAATTAAAATTTGCGACAGTAAAAAATAATTTTTTGCAAAATTTGCTATAGAAAAGGCAATCCCTGGCGCAATTAAAATTTGCGACAGTAAAAAATTAATTTTTGAAAAATTTACTGTAGAAAAGGCAATCCCTGGCGCAATTAAAATTCGCGACAGTAGAAAATAATTTTTTGAAAATTTACTGTAGAAATGGCAATTCCTGGCGCAATTAAAATTTGCGACAGTAAAAAATTAATTTTTTGAAAAATTTACTACAGAAAAGGAAATCCCTGGCGTAATTAAAATTTGCGACAGTATAAAATTATTTTTTGAAAAATTTACTATAGAAAAGGCAATCCCTGGCGCAATTAAAATTTGCGACAGTAAAAAATTAATTTTTGAAAAATTTACTATAGAAAAGGCAATCCCTGGCGTATTTAAAATTTGCGACAGTAAAAAATTATTTTTTGAAAATTTACTATAGAAAAGGCAATCCCTGGTGTATTTAAAATTTGCGACAGAAAAAAATTAATTTCTGAAAAATTTACTATAGAAGAGGCAATCCCTGGCGTATTTAAAATTTGCGAGAGTAAAAAACTATTTTTTGAAAAATTTACTGTAGAAAAGGCAATCCCTGGCGCAATTAAAATTTGCGACAGTAAAAAATTATTTTTTGAAAAATTTACTATAGAAAAGGCAATCCCTGGCGTATTTAAAATTTGCGATAGTATAAAATTATTTTTGAATAATTTACTATAGAAAAGGCAATCCCTGGCGCAATTAAAATTTGCGAGAGTAAAAAATTATTTTTTGAAAAATTTACTGTAGAAATGGGCAATCCCTGGCGCAATTAAAATTTGCGACAGTAAATATTATTTTTTGAAAAATTTACAATAGAAAAGGCAATCCCTGGTGTAATTATAATTTTCGACAGTAAAAAATTATTTTTTGAAAAATTTACTGTAGAAAAGGCTATCCTTGGCGCAATTAAAATTTGCGACAGTATAAAATTAAATTTTGAAAAATTTACTATAGAAAAGGCAATCCTGGCGTAATTAAAATTTGCGACAGTAGAAAATTATTTTTGAATAATTTACTATAGAAAAGGCAATCCCTGGCGCAATTAAAATTTGCGACAGTAAAAAATTATTTTTTGAAAAATTTACTGTAGAAAAGGCAATCCCTGGCGCAATTAAATTTGCGACAGGAAAATATTATTTTTTGTAAAATTTACTGTAGAAAAGGCAATCCCTGGCGCAATTACAATTTGCGACAGTAAAAAATTATTTTTTTAAAAATTTACTGTAGAAAAGGCAATCCCTGGCGTAATTAAAATTTGCGACAGTAAAAAATTATTTTTTGAAAAATTTACTGTAGAAAAGGCAATCCCTGGCGTAATTAAAATTTGCGACAGCAAAAAATTATTTTTGAAAAATTTACTGTAGAAAAGGCAATCCCTGGCGTATTTAAAATTTGCGACAGTAAAAAATTATTTTTTGAATAATTTACTATATAAAAGGCAATCCCTGGCGTATTTAAAATTTGCGACAGTAAAAAATTAATTTGTGAAAAATTTACTATAGAAAAGGCAATCCCTGGCGTAATTAAAATTTGCGACAATAAAAAATTATTCTTTGTACAATTTACTGTAGAAAAGGCAATTCCTGGCGCAATTACAATTTGCGACAGTAAAAAATTATTTTTTGAAAAATTTACTGTAGAAAGGGCAATTCCTGGCGTAATTAAAATTTGCGACAGAAAAAAATATTTTTTGAAAAATTTACTATAGAAAAGGCAATCCCTGGCGTATTTAAAATTTGCGACAGTAAAAAATAAATTTGTGAAAAATTTACTATAGAAAAGGCAATCCCTGGCGTAATTAAAATTTGCGACAGTAAAAAATTATTTTTTGAATAATTTACTATAGAAAAGGCAAACCCTGGCGTAATTAAAATTTTCGACAGTAAAAAATTATTTTTTGTAAAATTTACAGTAGAAAAGGCAATCCCTGGCGCAATTACAATTTGCGACAGCAAAAAATTATTTTTTGAAAAATTTGCTGTAGAAAAGACAATCCCTGGCGGATTTAAAATTTGCGACAGTATAAAATTAAATTTGAAAAATTTACTATAGAAAGGGCAATCCCTGGCGCAATTAAAATTTGCGACATTAAAAAATTAATTTGTGAAAAATTACTGTAGACAAGGCAATCCCTTGCGGATTTAAAATTTGCGACAGTATCAAAACTATTTTTTGAAAAATTTACTATAGAAAAGGCAATCCCTGGCGTATTTAAAATTTTGCGAGAGTAAAAAATTATTTTTTTGAAAAATTTACTATAGAAAAGGCAATCCCTGGCGTATTTAAAATTTGCGACAGTAAAAAATTATTTTTGAAAAATTTACTGTAGAAAAGGCAATCCCTGGCGTAATTAAAATTTGCGACAGTAAAAAATTATTTTTTGAAAAATTTACTATAGAAAAGGCAATCCCTGGCGTAATTAAAACTTGCGACAGTAAAAAATTATTTTTTGAAAAATTTACTGTAGAAAAGGCAATCCCTGGCGTATAAAAATTTGCGACAGTAAAAAATTATTTTTTTGAATAATTTACTATAGAAAAGGCAATCCCTGGCGTATTTAAAATTTGCGACAGTAAAAAATTAATTTGTGAAAAATTTAGTATAGAAAAGGCAATCCCTGGCGTATTTAAAATTTGCGACAGTAAAAAATAATTTTTTGAATAATTTACTATAAAAAAGGCAATCCCTGGCGTATTTAAAATTTGCAACAGTAAAAAATTATTTTTTGAAAAATTTACTATAGAAAAGGCAATCCCTGGCGTATTTAAAATTTGCGACAGTAAAAAATTATTTTTGAAAAATTTACTATAGAAAAGGCAATCCCGGGCGTATTTAAAATTTGCGACAGTAAAAAATTATTTTTTGTAAAATTTACTGTAGAAAAGGCAATCCCTGGCGCAATTACAATTTCCGACAGTAAAAATTATTTATTGAAAAATTACTGTAGCAAAGGCAATCCCTGGCGTAATTAAAATTTGCGACAGTAAAAAATTATTTTTTGAAAAATTTACTGTAGAAAAGGAAATCCCTGGCGTAATTAAAATTTGCGACAGTAAAAAATTATTTTTTGAAAAATTTACTATAGAAAAGTCAATCCCTGGCGTAGTTAAAATTTGCGACAGTAAAAAATTATTTTTTGAATAATTTGCTGTAGAAAAGGCAACCCTGGCGTATTTAAAATTTGCGACAGTAAAAAATTATTTTTTGAAAAATTTACTATAGAAAAGGCCATCCCTGGCGTATTTAAAATTTGCGACAGTAAAAAATTAATTTCTGAAAAATTTACTATAGAAAAGGCAATCCCTGGCGTATTTAAAATTTGCGACAGTAAAAAATTAATTTGTGAAAAAATTTCTATAGAAAAGGCAATCCCTGGCGTAATTAAAATTTGCGACAGTAAAAAATTATTTTTTGAATAATTTACTATAGAAAAGGCAATCCCTGGCGTAATTAAAATTTTCGACAGTAAAAAATTTTTTTTTGTAAAATGTACTGTAGAAAAGGCAATCCCTGGCGCAATTACAACTTGCGACAGTATAAAATTATTTTTTGAAAAATTTACTGTAGAAAAGGCAATGCCTGGCGCAATAACAATTTGCGACAGTAAAAAATTTACTGTAGAAAAGGCAATCCCTGGCGTAATTAAAATTTGCGAGAGTAAAAAATTATTTTTTGAAAAATTTACTATAGAAAAGGCAATCCCTGGCGTATTTAAAATTTGCGACAGTAAAAAATTAATTTGTGAAAAATTTACTATAGAAAAGAAAATCCCTGGCGTAATTAAAATTTGCGACAATAAAAAATTAATTTTTGAATAATTTACTATAGAAAAGGCAATACCTGGCGTAATTAAAATTTGCGACAGTAAAAAATTATTTTTTGAAAAATTTACTGTAGAAAAGGCAATCCCTGGCGTAATTAAAATTTGCGACAGTAAAAAATTATTTTTTGAAAAATTTACTATAGAAAAGGCAATCCCGGGCGTAGTTTAAATTTGCGACAGTAAAAATTTATTTTTTGAATAATTTGCTATAGAAACGGCAATCCCTGGCGTATTTAAAATTTGCGACAGTAAAAAATTATTTTTTGAAAAATTTACTATAGAAAAGGCAATCCCTGGCGTATTTAAAATTTGCGACAGTAAAAAATTAATTTCTGAAAAATTTACTATAGAAAAGGCAACCCGTGGCGTATTTAAAATTTGCGACAGTCAAAAATTATTTTTTGGAAATTTACTGTAGAAACGGCACTCCCTGGCGCAATTAAAATTTGCGACAGTAAAAAATAATTTTTTGCAAAATTTGCTATAGAAAATGCAATTCCTGGCGTATTTAAAATTTGCGACAGTAGAAAATTATTTTTTGAAAAATTTACTATAGAAAAGGCAATCCCTGGCGCAATTAAAATTTGCGACAGTAGAAAATTATTTTTTGAAAAATTTACTGTAGAAAAGGCAATCCCTGGCGTATTTAAAATTTGCGACAGTAAAAAATTATTTTTTAAATAATTTACTATAGAAAAGGCAATCCCTGGCGTAATTAAAATTTGCGACAGTAAAAATTTATTTTTTGAAAAATTTACTGTAGAAAAGGTAATCCCTGGCGTAATTAAAATATTCGACAGTAAAAAATTATTTTTTGAAAAATTAACAATAGAAAAGGCAATCCCTGGCGCAATTAAAATTTGCGACAGTAAAAAATTAATTTTTGAAAAATTTACTGTAGAAAAGGCAATCCCTGGCGCAATTAAAATTTGCGACAGTAGAAAATTATTTTTTGAAAAATTTACTGTAGAAATGGCAATTCCTGGCGCAATTAAAATTTGCGACAGTAAAAAATTAATTTTTGAAAAATTTACTATAGAAAAGGCAATCCCTGGCGTAATTAAAATTTTGGACAGTATAAAATTATTTTTTGAAAAATTTACTATAGAAAAGGCAATCCCTGGCGCAATTAAAATTTGCGACAGTAAAAAATTAATTTTTGAAAAATTTACTATAGAAAAGGCAATCCCTGGCGTAATTAAAATTTGCGACAGTAAAAAATTATTTTTTGAATAATTTACTATAGAAAAGGCAATCCCTGGCGTATTTAAAATTTGCGACAGTAAAAAATTATTTTTTGAATAATTTACTATAAAAAAGGCAATCCCTGGCGCAATTAAAATTTGCGACAGTAAAAAATTATTTTTTGCAAAATTTACTGTAGAAAAGGCAATCCCTGGCGTAATTAAAATTTGCCACAGTAAAAAATTAATTTTTGAAAAATTTACTATAGAAAAGGCAATCCCTGGTGTAATTACAATTTGCGACAGTATAAAATTATTTTTTGAAAAATATACTGTAGAAAAGGCAATGCCTGGCGCAATAACAATTTGCGACAGTAAAATATTTACTGTAGAAAAGGCAATCCCTGGCGTAATTAAAATTTGCGACAGTAAAAAATTATTTTTTGAAAAATTTACTATAGAAAAGGCAATCCCTGGCGTATTTAAAATTTGCGACAGTAAAAAATTAATTTGTGAAAAATTTACTATAGAAAAGAAAATCCCTGGCGTAATTAAAATTTGCGACAATAAAAAATTATTTTTTGAAAAATTTACTATAGAAAAGGCAATCCCGGGCGTAGTTTAAATTTGCGACAGTAAAAAATTATTTTTTGAATAATTTGCTATGGAAAAGGCAATCCCTGGCGTATTTAAAATTTGCGACAGTAAAAAATTATTTTTTGAAAAATTTACTATAGAAAAGGCAATCCCTGGCGTATTTAAAATTTGCGACAGTAAAAAATTAATTTCTGAAAAATTTACTATAGAAAAGGCAACACCTGGCGTATTTAAAATTTGCGACAGTCAAAAATTATTTTTTGGAAATTTACTGTAGAAACGGCACTCCCTGGCGCAATTAAAACTTGCGACAGTAAAAAATTATTTTTTGCAAAATTTGCTATAGAAAAGGCAATTCCTGGCGTATTTATAATTTGCGACAGTAGAAAATTATTTTTTGAAAAATTTACTATAGAAAAGGCAATCCCTGGCGCAATTAAAATTTGCGACAGTAGAAAATTATTTTTTGAAAAATTTACTGTAGAAAAGGCAATCCCTGGCGTATTTAAAATTTGCGACAGTAAAAAATTATTTTTTGAATAATTTACTATAGAAAAGGCAATCCCTGGCGTAATTAAAATTTGCGACAGTAAAAAATTATTTTTTGAAAAATTTACTGTAGAAAAGGTAATCCCTGGCGTAATTAAAATATTCGACAGTAAAAAATTATTTTTTGAAAAATTTACAATAGGAAAGGCAATCCCTGGCGCAATTAAAATTTGCGACAGTAAAAAATTAATTTTTGAAAAATTTACTGTAGAAAAGGCAATTAAAATTTGCGACAGTAGAAAATTATTTTTTGAAAAATTTACTGTAGAAATGGCAATTCCTGGCGCAATTAAAATTTGCGACAGTAAAAAATTAATTTTTGAAAAATTTACTATAGAAAAGGCAATCCCTGGCGTAATTAAAATTTTGGACAGTATAAAATTATTTTTTGAAAAATTTACTATAGAAAAGGCAATCCCTGGCGCAATTAAAATTTGCGACAGTAAAAAATTAATTTTTGAAAAATTTACTATAGAAAAGGCAATCCCTGGCGTAATTAAAATTTGCGACATTAAAAAATTATTTTTTGAATAATTTACTATAGAAAAGGCAATCCCTGGCGTATTTAAAATTTGCGACAGTAAAAAATTATTTTTTGAATAATTTACTATAAAAAAGGCAATCCCTGGCGCAATTAAAATTTGCGACAGTAAAAAATTATTTTTTGCAAAATTTACTATAGAAAAGGCAATCCCTGGCGTAATTAAAATTTGCGACAGTAGAAAATTATTTTTTGAATAATTTACTATAGAAAAGGCAATCCCTGGCGCAATTAAAATTTGCGACAGTAAAATATTATTTTTTGAAAAATTTACTATAGAAAAGGCAATCCTTGGCGTAATTAAAATTTGCAACATTAAAAAATTATTTTTTGAATAATTTACTATAGAAAAGGCACTCCCTGTCCCAATTAAAATTTTCGACAGTAAAAAATTATATTTTGCAAAATTTACTATAGAAAAGGCAATCCCTGGCGTATTTAAAATTTGCGACAGTAAAAAATTATTTTTTGAAAAATTTACTGTAGAAATGGCAATCCCTGGCGTAATTAAAATTTGCGACAGTAAAAAATTATTTTTCTGCAAAATTTACTATAGAAAAGGCAATCCCTGGCGCAATTAAAATTTGCGACAGTAAAAAATTATTTTTTTGCAAAATTTACTATAGAAAAGGCAATACCTGGCGCAATTAAAATTTGCGACAGTAGAAAATTATTTTTTGAAAAGTTTACTATAGAAAAGGCAATCCCTTGCGCAATTAAAATTTGCGACAGTAAAAAATTATTTTTTGAAAAATTTACTGTAAAAAAGGTAATCCCTGGCGTATTTAAAATTTGCGACAGTAAAAAATTATTTTGTGAATAATTTACTATAGAAAAGGCAATCCCTGGCGTAACTAAAATTTGCGACAGTAAAAAATTATTTTTTGAAAAATTTACTGTAGAAAAGGCAATCCCTGGCGTAATTAAAATTTTCGACAGTAAAAAATTATTTTTTGAAAAATTTACTATAGAAAAGGCAATCCCTGGCGCAATTAAAATTTGCGACAGTAAAAAATTAATTTTTGAAAAAAATTTTGTAGAAAAGGCAATCCCTGGCGCAATTAAAATTTGCGACAGTAGAAAATTATTTTTTGAAAAATTTACTGTAGAAATGGCAATCCCTGGCGCAATTAAAATTTGCGACAGTAAAAAATTAATTTTAGAAAAATTTACTATAGAAAAGGCAATCCCTGGCGTAATTAAAATTTGCGACAGTATAAAATTATTTTTTGAAAAATTTACTATAGAAAAGGCAATCCATGGCGCAATTAAAATTTGCGACCGTAAAAAATTAATTTTTGAAAAATTTACTATAGAAAAGGCAATCCCTGGCGTAATTAAAATTTGCGACAGTAAAAAATTATTTTTTGAATAATTTACTATAGAAAAGGCAATCCCTGGCGTATTTAAAATTTGCGAGAGTAAAAAATTATTTTTAGAATAATTTACTATAGAAAAGGCAATCCCTGGCGCAATTAAAATTTGCGACAGTAAAAAATTATTTTTTGCAAAATTTACTATAGGAGGGGCAATCCCTGGCGTACTTAAAATTTGCGAGAGTAAAAAACTATTTTTTGAAAAATTTACTATAGAAAAGGCAATCCCTGGCGCAATTAAAATTTGCGACAGTAAAGAATTATTTTTTGAATAATTTACTATAGAAAAGGCAATCCCTGGTGTATTTAAAATTTGCGATAGTATAAAATTATTTTTTGAATAATTTACTATAGAAAAGGCAATCCCTGGCGCAATTAAAATTTGCGAGAATAAAAAATTATTTTTATAAAATTTACTGTAGAAAAGGCAATCCCTGGCGCAATTAAAATTTGCGACAGTAAAATATTATTTTTTGAAAAATTTACTATAGAAAAGGCAATCCCTGGCGTAATTAAAATTTTCGACAGCAAAAAATTATTTTTTGAAAAATTTACTGTAGAAAAGGCAATCCTTGACGCAATTAAAATTTGCGACAGTATAAAATTAAATTTTGAAAAATTTACTATAGAAAAGGCAATCCCTGGCGTAATTAAAATTTGCGACAGTAGAAAATTATTTTTTGAATAATTTACTATAGAAAAGGCAATCCCTGGCGCAATTAAAATTTGCGACAGTAAAAAATTATTTTTGAAAAATTTACTGTAGAAAAGGCAATCCCTGGTGCAATTAAAATTTGCGACAGTAAAATATTATTTTTTGAAAAATTTACTATAGAAAAGGCAATCCCTGGCGTAATTAAAATTTGCGACAGTAAAAATTATTTTTTGAAAAATTTACTATAGAAAAGGCAATCCCTGGCGTATTTAAAATTTGCGACAGTAAAAAATTATTTTTTGAAAAATTTACTGTAGAAAATGCAATCCCTGGCGCAATTAAAATTTGCGACAGTAAAAAATTATTTTTTGAATAATTTACTATAGAAAAGGCAATCCCTGGCGTATTTAAAATTTGCGAGAGTATAAAATTATTTTTTGAATAATTTACTACAGAAAAGGCAATCCCTGGCGCAATTAAAATTTGTGAGAGTAAAAATTATTTTTTGAAAAATTTACTGTAGAAAAGGCAATCCCTGGCGCAGTTAAAATTTGCGACAGTAAAATATTATTTTTTGAAAAATTTACTATAGAAAAGGCAATCCCTGGCGTAATTAAAATTTTCGACAGTAAAAAATTATTTTTTGAAAAATTTACTGTAGAAAAGGCAATCCTTGGCGCAGTTAAAATTTGCGACAGTATAAAATTAAATTTTGAAAAATTTACTATAGAAAAGGCAATCCCTGGCGTAATTAAAATTTGCGACAGTAGAAAATTATTTTTTGAATAATTTACTATAGAAAAGGCAATCCCTGGCGCAATTAAAATTTGCGACAGTAAAAAATTATTTTTTGAAAAATTTTCTATAGAAAAGGCAATCCCTGGCGTAATTAAAATTTTCGATAGTATAAAAATTATTTTTTTGAAAAATTTACTGTAGAAATGGCAATCCCTGGCGCAATTAAAATTTGCGACAGTATAAAATTAAATTTTGAAAAATTTACTATAGAAAAGGCAATCCCTGGCGTAATTAAAATTTGCGACAGTAGAAAATTATTTTTTGAATAATTTACTATAGAAAAGGCAATCCCTAACTAATTAAAATTTGCGACAGTAAAAAATTATTTTTTGAAAAATTTACTATAGAAAAGGCAATCCCTGGCGTAGTTAAAATTTTCGACAGTAAAAAATAATTTTTTGAAAAATTTACGGTAGAAAAGGCAACCCTTGGCGCAATTAAAATTTGCGACAGTATAAAATTAAATTTTGAAAAATTTACTATAGAAAAGGCAATCCCTGGCGTAATTAAAATTTGCGACAGTAGAAAATTATTTTTTGAATAATTTACTATAGAAAAGGCAATCCCTGGCGCAATTAGAATTTGCGACAGAAAAAAATTATTTTTTGAAAAATTTACTGTAGAAAAGGCAATCCCTGGCGTATTTAAAATTTGCGACAGTAAAAAATTATTTTTTGAAAAATTTACTGTAGAAAATGCAATCCCTGGCGCAATTAAAATTTGCGACAGTAAAAAATTATTTTTTGAATAATTTACTATAGAAAAGGCAATCCCTGGCGTATTTAAAATTTGCGAGAGTATAAAATTATTTTTTGAATAATTTACTACAGAAAAGGTAATCCCTGGCGCAATTAAAATTTGTGAGAGTAAAAATTATTTTTTGAAAAATTTACTGTAGAAAAGGCAATCCCTGGCGCAGTTAAAATTTGCGACAGTAAAATATTATTTTTTGAAAAATTTACTATAGAAAAGGCAATCCCTGGCGTAATTAAAATTTTCGACAGTAAAAAATTATTTTTTGAAAAATTTACTGTAGAAAAGGCAATCCTTGGCGCAGTTAAAATTTGCGACAGTATAAAATTAAATTTTGAAAAATTTACTATAGAAAAGGCAATCCCTGGCGTAATTAAAATTTGCGACAGTAGAAAATTATTTTTTGAATAATTTACTATAGAAAAGGCAATCCCTGGCGCAATTAAAATTTGCGACAGTAAAAAATTATTTTTTGAAAAATTTACTGTAGAAAAGGCAATCCCTGGCGCAATTAAAATTTGCGACAGTAAAATATTATTTTTTGAAAAATTTACTATAGAAAAGGCAATCCCTGGCGTAATTAAAATTTGCGAGAGTAAAAAATTATTTTTTGAATAATTTACTATAGAAAAGGCACTCCCTGGCCCAATTAAAATTTGCGACAGTAAAAAATTATTTTTTGAAAAATTTGCTATAGAAAAGGCAATCCCTGGCGTATTTAAAATTTGCGACAGTAAAAAATTATTTTGTGAATAATTTACTATAGAAAAGCAATCCCTGGCGTAATTAAAATTTGCGACAGTAAAAAATTATTTTTTGAAAAATTTACTGTAGAAAAGGCAATCCCTGGCGTAATTAAAATTTTCGACAGTAAAAAATTATTTTTTGAAAAATTTACTATAGAAAAGGCAATCCATGGCGCAATTAAAATTTGCGACAGTAAAAAATTAATTTTTGAAAAAAATTTTGTAGAAAAGGCAATCCCTGGCGCAATTAAAATTTGCGACAGTAGAAAATTATTTTTTGAAAAATTTACTGTAGAAATGGCAATCCCTGGCGCAATTAAAATTTGCGACAGTAAAAAATTAATTTTTGAAAAATTTATTATAGAAAAGGCAATCCCTGGCGTAATTAAAATTTGCGACAGTATAAAATTATTTTTTGAAAAATTTACTATAGAAAGGGCAATCCATGGCGCAATTAAAATTTGCGACTGTAAAAAATTAATTTTTGAAAAATTTACTATAGAAAAGGCAATCCCTGGCGGAATTAAAATTTGCGACAGTAAAAGTTATTTTTTGAATAATTTACTATAGAAAAGGCAATCCCTGGCGTATTTAAAATTCGCGACAGTAAAAAATTATTTTTAGAATAATTTACTATAGAAAAGGCAATCCCTGGCGCAATTAAAATTTGCGACAGTAAAAAATTATCTTTTGCAAAATTTACTATAGGAGAGGCAATCCCTGGCGTATTTAAAATTTGCGAGAGTAAAAAACTATTTTTTGAAAAATTTACTGTAGAAAAGGCAATCCCTGGCGCAATTAAAAGTTGCGACAGTAAAAAATTATTTTTTGAATAATTTACTATAGAAAAGGCAATCCCTGGCGTATTTAAAATTTGCGATAGTATAAAATTATTTTTTGAATAATTTACTATAGAAAAGGCAATCCCTGGCGCAATTAAAATTTGCGAGAGTAAAAAATTATTTTTTGAAAAATTTACTGTAGAAAAGGCAATCCCTGGCGCAATTAAAATTTGCGACAGTAAAATATTATTTTTTGAAAAATTTACTATAGAAAAGGCAATCCCTGGCGTAATTAAAATTTTCGACAGTAAAAAATTATTTTTTGAAAAATTTACTGTAGAAAAGGCAATCCTTGGCGCAATTAAAATTTGCGACATTATAAAATTAAATTTTGAAAAATTTACTATAGAAAAGGCAATCCCTGGCGTAATTAAAATTTGCGACAGTAGAAAATTATTTTTTGAATAATTTACTATAGAAAAGGCAATCCCTGGCGCAATTAAAATTTGCGACAGTAAAAAATTATTTTTTGAAAAATTTACTGTAGAAAAGGCAAACCCTGGCGCAATTAAAATTTGCGACAGTAAAATATTATTTTTTGAAAAATTTACTATAGAAAAGGCAATCCCTGGCGTAATTAAAATTTGCGACAGTAAAAAATTATTTTTTGAATAATTTACTAGAGAAAAGGCAATCCCTGGAGCAATTAAAATTTGCGACAGTAAAAAATTATTTTTTGAATAATTTACTATAGAAAAGGCAATCCCTGGCGTATTTAAAATTTGCGATAGTATAAAATTATTTTTTGAATAATTTACTATAGAAAAGGCAATCCCTGGCGCAATTAAAATTTGCGAGAGTAAAAAATTATTTTTTGAAAAATTTACTGTAGAAAAGGCAATCCCTGGCGCAATTAAAATTTGCGACAGTAAAATATTATTTTTTGAAAAATTTACTATAGAAAAGGCAATCCCTGGCGTAATTAAAATTTTCGACAGTAAAAAATTATTTTTTGAAAAATTTACTGTAGAAAAGGCAATCCTTGGCGCAATTAAAATTTGCGACATTTTAAAATTAAATTTTGAAAAATTTACTATAGAAAAGGCAATCCCTGGCGTAATTAAAATTTGCGACAGTAGAAAATTATTTTTTGAATAATTTACTATAGAAAAGGCAATCCCTGGCACAATTAAAATTTGCGACAGTAAAAAATTATTTTTTGAAAAATTTACTGTAGAAAAGGCAATCCCTGGCGCAATTAAAATTTGCGACAGTAAAATATTTTTTTTTGAAAAATTTACTGTAGAAAAGGCAATCCCTGGCGCAATTAAAATTTGCGACAGTAAAAAATTATTTTTTGAATAATTTACTATAGAAAAGGCAATCCCTGGCGTATTTAAAATTTGCGATAGTATAAAATTATTTTTTGAATAATTTACTATAGAAAAGGCAATCCCTGGCGCAATTAAAATTTGCGAGAGTAAAAAATCATTTTTTGAAAAATTTACTGTAGAAAAGGCAATACCTGGCTCAATTAAAATTTGCGACAGTAAAAAATTATTTTTTGAAAAATTTACTATAGAAAAGGCAATCCCTGGCGTAATTAAAATTTTCGACAGTAAAAAATTATTTTTTGAAAAATTTACTGTAGAAAAGGCAATCTTTGGCGCAATTAAAATTTGCGACATTATAAAATTATTTTTTGAAAAATTTACTGTAGAAAAGGCAATCCCTGGCGCAATTAAAATTTGCGACAGTAAAAAATTATTTTTTGAAAAATTTACTATAGAAAAGGCAATCCCTGGCGTATTCAAAATTTGCGACAGTAAAAAATTAATTTCTGAAAAATTTACTATAGAAAAGGCAATCCCTGGCGTATTTAAAATTTGCGACAGTAAAAAATTAATTTGTGAAAAAATTTCTATAGAAAAGGCAATCCCTGGCGTAATTAAAATTTGCGACAGTAAAAAATTATTTTTTGAATAATTTACTATAGAAAAGGCAATCCCTGGCGTAATTAAAATTTTCGACAGTAAAAAATTTTTTTTTGTAAAATGTACTGTAGAAAAGGCAATCCCTGGCGCAATTACAATTTGCGACAGTATAAAATTATTTTTTGAAAAATTTACTGTAGAAAAGGCAATGCCTGGCGCAATAACAATTTGCGACAGTAAAAAATTTACTGTAGAAAAGGCAATCCCTGGCGTAATTAAAATTTGCGACAGTAAAAAATTATTTTTTGAAAAATTTACTATAGAAAAGGCAATCCCTGGCGTATTTAAAATTTGCGACAGTAAAAAATTAATTTGTGAAAAATTTACTATAGAAAAGAAAATCCCTGGCGTAATTAAAATTTGCGACAATAAAAAATTATTTTTTGAATAATTTACTATAGAAAAGGCAATACAGGGCGTAATTAAAATTTGCGACAGTAAAAAATTATTTTTTGAAAAATTTACTGTAGAAAAGGCAATCCCTGGCGTAATTAAAATTTGCGACAGTAAAAAATTATTTTTTGAAAAATTTACTATAGAAAAGGCAATCCCGGGCGTAGTTAAAATTTGCGACAGTAAAAAATTATTTTTTGAATAATTTGCTATAGAAAAGGCAATCCCTGGCGTATTTAAAATTTGCGACAGTAAAAAATTATTTTTTGAAAAATTTACTATAGAAAAGGCAATCCCTGGCGTATTTAAAATTTGCGACAGTAAAAAATTAATTTCTGAAAAATTTACTATAGAAAAGGCAACCTCTGGCGTATTTAAAATTTGCGACAGTCAAAAATTATTTTTTGGAAATTTACTGTAGAAACGGCACTCCCTGGCGCAATTAAAATTTGCGACAGTAAAAAATTATTTTTTGCAAAATTTGCTATAGAAAAGGCAATTCCTGGCGTATTTAAAATTTGCGACAGTAGAAAATTATTTTTTGAAAAATTTACTATAGAAAAGGCAATCCCTGGCGCAATTAAAATTTGCGACAGTAGAAAATTATTTTTTGAAAAATTTACTGTAGAAAAGGCAATCCCTGGCGTATTTAAAATTTGCGACAGTAAAAAATTATTTTTTGAATAATTTACTATAGAAAAGGCAATCCCTGGCGTAATTAAAATTTGCGACAGTAAAAAATTATTTTTTGAAAAATTTACTGTAGAAAAGGTAATCCCTGGCGTAATTAAAATATTCGACAGTAAAAAATTATTTTTTGCAAAATTTACTATAGAAAAGGCAATCCCTGGCGTAATTAAAATTTGCGACAGTAGAAAATTATTTTTTGAATAATTTACTATAGAAAAGGCAATCCCTGGCGCAATTAAAATTTGCTACAGTAAAAAATTAATTTTTGAAAAATTTACTATAGAAAAGGCAATCCCTGGCGTAATTAAAATTTGCGACAGTAAAAAATTATTTTTTGAATAATTTACTATAGAAAAGGCAATCCCTGGCGTATTTAAAATTTGCGACAGTAAAAAATTATTTTTTGAATAATTTACTATAAAAAAGGCAATCCCTGGCGCAATTAAAATTTGCGACAGTAAAAAATTATTTTTTGCAAAATTTACTATAGAAAAGGCAATGCCTGGCGTAATTAAAATTTGCGACAGTAGAAAATTATTTTTTGAATAATTTACTATAGAAAAGGCAATCCCTGGCGCAATTAAAATTTGCGACAGTAAAATATTATTTTTTGAAAAATTTACTATAGAAAAGGCAATCCCTGTCGTAATTAAAATTTGCAACATTAAAAAATTATTTTTTGAATAATTTACTATAGAAAAGGCACTCCCTGTCCCAATTAAAATTTTCGACAGTAAAAAATTATATTTTGCAAAATTTACTATAGAAAAGGCAATCCCTGGCGTATTTAAAATTTGCGACAGTAAAAAATTATTTTTTGAAAAATTTACTGTAGAAATGGCAATCCCTGGCGTAATTAAAATTTGCGACAGTAAAAAATTATTTTTCTGCAAAATTTACTATAGAAAAGCAATCCCTGGCGCAATTAAAATTTGCGACAGTAAAAAATTATTTTTTTGCAAAATTTACTATAGAAAAGGCAATACCTGGCGGAATTAAAATTTGCGACAGTAGAAAATTATTTTTTGAAAAATTTACTATAGAAAAGGCAATCCCTGGCGCAATTAAAATTTGCGACAGTAGAAAATTATTTTTTGAAAAATTTACTGTAGAAAAGGCAATCCCTGGCGTATTTAAAATTTGCGACAGTAAAAAATTATTTTGTGAATAATTTACTATAGAAAAGGCAATCCCTGGCGTAATTAAAATTCGCGACAGTAAAAAATTATTTTTTGAAAAATTTACTGTAGAAAAGGCAATCCCTGGCGTAATTAAAATTTTCGACAGTAAAAAATTATTTTTTGAAAAATTTACTATAGGAAAGGCAATCCCTGGCGCAATTAAAATTTGCGACAGTAAAAAATTAATTTTTGAAAAAAATTTTGTAGAAAAGGCAATCCCTGGCGCAATTAAAATTTGCGACAGTAGAAAATTATTTTTTGAAAAATTTACTGTAGAAATGGCAATCCCTGGCGCAATTAAAATTTGCGACAGTAAAAAATTAATTTTTGAAAAATTTACTATAGAAAAGGCAATCCCTGGCGTAATTAAAATTTGCGACAGTATAAAATTATTTTTTGAAAAATTTACTATAGAAAAGGCAATCCATGGCGCAATTAAAATTTGCGACAGTAAAAAATTAATTTTTGAAAAATTTACTATAGAAAAGGCAATCCCTGGCGCAATTAAAATTTGCGACAGTAAAAAATTATTTTTTGAATAATTTACTATAGAAAAGGCAATCCCTGGCGTATTTAAAATTTGCGACAGTAAAAAATTATTTTTAGAATAATTTACTATAGAAAAGGCAATCCCTGGCGCAATTAAAATTTGCGACAGTAAAAAATTATTTTTTGCAACATTTACTATAGGAGGGGCAATCCCTGGCGTATTTAAAATTTGCGAGAGTAAAAAACTATTTTTTGAAAAATTTACTATAGAAAAGGCAATCCCTGGCGCAATTAAAATTTGCGACAGTAAAAAATTATTTTTTGAATAATTTACTATAGAAAAGGCAATCCCTGGTGTATTTAAAATTTGCGATAGTATAAAATTATTTTTTGAATAATTTACTATAGAAAAGGCAATCCCTGGCGCAATTAAAATTTGCGAGAGTAAAAAATTATTTTTATAAAATTTACTGTAGAAAAGGCAATCCCTGGCGCAATTAAAATTTGCTACAGTAAAATATTATTTTTTGAAAAATTTACTATAGAAAAGGCAATCCCTGGCGTAATTAAAATTTTCGACAGTAAAAAATTATTTTTTGAAAAATTTACTGTAGAAAAGGCAATCCTTGGCGCAATTAAAATTTGCGACAGTATAAAATTAAATTTTGAAAAATTTACTATAGAAAAGGCAATCCCTGGCGTAATTAAAATTTGCGACAGTAGAAAATTATTTTTTGAATAATTTACTATAGAAAAGGCAATCCCTGTCGCAATTAAAATTTGCGACAGTAAAAAATTATTTTTTGAAAAATTTACTGTAGAAAAGGCAATCCCTGGTGCAATTAAAATTTGCGACAGTAAAATATTATTTTTTGAAAAATTTACTATAGAAAAGGCAATCCCTGGCGTAATTAAAATTTGCGACAGTAAAAAATTATTTTTTGAATAATTTACTATAGAAAAGGCAATCCCTGGCCTATTTAAAATTTGCGACAGTATAAAATTAAATTTTGAAAAATTTACTATAGAAAAGGCAATCCCTGGCGTAATTAAAACTTGCGACAATAAAAAATTATTTTTTGCAAAATTTACTATAGAAAAGGCAATCCCTGGCGCAATTAAAATTTGCGACAGTAAAAAATTATTTTTTGAAAAATTTACTGTAGAAAAGGCAATCCCTGGCGCAATTAAAATTTGCGACAGTAAAAAATTATTTTTTGAAAAATTTTCTATAGAAAAGGCAATCCCTGGCGTAATTAAAATTTTCGATAGTATAAAAATTATTTTTTTGAAAAATTTACTGTAGAAATGGCAATCCCTGGCGCAATTAAAATTTGCGACAGTATAAAATTAAATTTTGAAAAATTTACTATAGAAAAGGCAATCCCTGGCGTAATTAAAATTTGCGACAGTAGAAAATTATTTTTTGAATAATTTACTATAGAAAAGGCAATCCCTAACTAATTAAAACTTGCGACAGTAAAAAATTATTTTTTGAAAAATTTACTATAGAAAAGGCAATCCCTGGCGTATTAAAAATTTTCGACAGTAAAAAATTATTTTTTGAAAAATTTACTGTAGAAAAGGCAATCCTTGGCGCAATTAAAATTTGCGACATTATAAAATTAAATTTTGAAAAATTTACTATAGAAAAGGCAATCCCTGGCGTAATTAAAATTTGCGACAGTAGAAAATTATTTTTTGAATAATTTACTATAGAAAAGGCAATCCCTGGCGCAATTAAAATTTGCGACAGTAAAAAATTATTTTTTGAAAAATTTACTGTAGAAAAGGCAAACCCTGGCGCAATTAAAATTTGCGACAGTAAAATATTATTTTTTGAAAAATTTACTATAGAAAAGGCAATCCCTGGCGTAATTAAAATTTGCGACAGTAAAAAATTATTTTTTGAATAATTTACTAGAGAAAAGGCAATCCCTGGAGCAATTAAAATTTGCGACAGTAAAAAATTATTTTTTGAATAATTTACTATAGAAAAGGCAATCCCTGGCGTATTTAAAATTTGCGATAGTATAAAATTATTTTTTGAATAATTTACTATAGAAAAGGCAATCCCTGGCGCAATTAAAATTTGCGAGAGTAAAAAATTATTTTTTGAAAAATTTACTGTAGAAAAGGCAATCCCTGGCGCAATTAAAATTTGCGACAGTAAAATATTATTTTTTGAAAAATTTACTATAGAAAAGGCAATCCCTGGCGTAATTAAAATTTTCGACAGTAAAAAATTATTTTTTGAAAAATTTACTGTAGAAAAGGCAATCCTTGGCGCAATTAAAATTTGCGACATTTTAAAATTAAATTTTGAAAAATTTACTATAGAAAAGGCAATCCCTGGCGTAATTAAAATTTGCGACAGTAGAAAATTATTTTTTGAATAATTTACTATAGAAAAGGCAATCCCTGGCACAATTAAAATTTGCGACAGTAAAAAATTATTTTTTGAAAAATTTACTGTAGAAAAGGCAATCCCTGGCGCAATTAAAATTTGCGACAGTAAAATATTTTTTTTTGAAAAATTTACTGTAGAAAAGGCAATCCCTGGCGCAATTAAAATTTGCGACAGTAAAAAATTATTTTTTGAATAATTTACTATAGAAAAGGCAATCCTTGGCGTATTTAAAATTTGCGATAGTATAAAATTATTTTTTGAATAATTTACTATAGAAAAGGCAATCCCTGGCGCAATTAAAATTTGCGAGAGTAAAAAATCATTTTTTGAAAAATTTACTGTAGAAAAGGCAATACCTGGCTCAATTAAAATTTGCGACAGTAAAAAATTATTTTTTGAAAAATTTACTATAGAAAAGGCAATCCCTGGCGTAATTAAAATTTTCGACAGTAAAAAATTATTTTTTGAAAAAATTACTGTAGAAAAGGCAATCTTTGGCGCAATTAAAATTTGCGACATTATAAAATTATTTTTTGAAAAATTTACTGTAGAAAAGGCAATCCCTGGCGCAATTAAAATTTGCGACAGTAAAAAATTATTTTTTGAAAAATTTTCTATAGAAAAGGCAATCCCTGGCGTAATTAAAATTTTCGATAGTATAAAAATTATTTTTTTGAAAAATTTACTGTAGAAATGGCAATCCCTGGCGCAATTAAAATTTGCGACAGTATAAAATTAAATTTTGAAAAATTTACTATAGAAAAGGCAATCCCTGGCGTAATTAAAATTTGCGACAGTAGAAAATTATTTTTTGAATAATTTACTATAGAAAAGGCAATCCCTAACTAATTAAAACTTGCGACAGTAAAAAATTATTTTTTGAAAAATTTACTATAGAAAAGGCAATCCCTGGCGTAGTAAAAATTTTCGACAGTAAAAAATTATTTTTTGAAAAATTTACTGTAGAAAAGGCAATCCTTGGCGCAATTAAAATTTGCGACATTATAAAATTAAATTTTGAAAAATTTACTATAGAAAAGGCAATCCCTGGCGTAATTAAAATTTGCGACAGTAGAAAATTATTTTTTGAATAATTTACTATAGAAAAGGCAATCCCTGGCGCAATTAAAATTTGCGACAGTAAAAAATTATTTTTTGAAAAATTTACTGTAGAAAAGGCAAACCCTGGCGCAATTAAAATTTGCGACAGTAAAATATTATTTTTTGAAAAATTTACTATAGAAAAGGCAATCCCTGGCGTAATTAAAATTTGCGACAGTAAAAAATTATTTTTTGAATAATTTACTAGAGAAAAGGCAATCCCTGGAGCAATTAAAATTTGCGACAGTAAAAAATTATTTTTTGAATAATTTACTATAGAAAAGGCAATCCCTGGCGTATTTAAAATTTGCGATAGTATAAAATTATTTTTTGAATAATTTACTATAGAAAAGGCAATCCCTGGCGCAATTAAAATTTGCGAGAGTAAAAAATTATTTTTTGAAAAATTTACTGTAGAAAAGGCAATCCCTGGCGCAATTAAAATTTGCGACAGTAAAATATTATTTTTTGAAAAATTTACTATAGAAAAGGCAATCCCTGGCGTAATTAAAATTTTCGACAGTAAAAAATTATTTTTTGAAAAATTTACTGTAGAAAAGGCAATCCTTGGCGCAATTAAAATTTGCGACATTTTAAAATTAAATTTTGAAAAATTTACTATAGAAAAGGCAATCCCTGGCGTAATTAAAATTTGCGACAGTAGAAAATTATTTTTTGAATAATTTACTATAGAAAAGGCAATCCCTGGCACAATTAAAATTTGCGACAGTAAAAAATTATTTTTTGAAAAATTTACTGTAGAAAAGGCAATCCCTGGCGCAATTAAAATTTGCGACAGTAAAATATTTTTTTTTGAAAAATTTACTGTAGAAAAGGCAATCCCTGGCGCAATTAAAATTTGCGACAGTAAAAAATTATTTTTTGAATAATTTACTATAGAAAAGGCAATCCCTGGCGTATTTAAAATTTGCGATAGTATAAAATTATTTTTTGAATAATTTACTGTAGAAAAGGCAATCCCTGGCGCAATTAAAATTTGCGAGAGTAAAAAATCATTTTTTGAAAAATTTACTGTAGAAAAGGCAATACCTGGCTCAATTAAAATTTGCGACAGTAAAAAATTATTTTTTGAAAAATTTACTATAGAAAAGGCAATCCCTGGCGTAATTAAAATTTTCGACAGTAAAAAATTATTTTTTGAAATATTTACTGTAGAAAAGGCAATCTTTGGCGCAATTAAAATTTGCGACATTATAAAATTATTTTTTGAAAAATTTACTGCAGAAAAGGCAATCCCTGGCGCAATTAAAATTTGCGACAGTAAAAAATTATTTTTTGAAAAATTTACTATAGAAAAGGCAATCCCTGGCGTATTCAAAATTTGCGACAGTAAAAAATTAATTTCTGAAAAATTTACTATAGAAAAGGCAATCCCTGGCGTATTTAAAATTTGCGACAGTAAAAAATTAATTTGTGAAAAAATTTCTATAGAAAAGGCAATCCCTGGCGTAATTAAAATTTGCGACAGTAAAAAATTATTTTTTGAATAATTTACTATAGAAAAGGCAATCCCTGGCGTAATTAAAATTTTCGACAGTAAAAATTTTTTTTTTGTAAAATGTACTGTAGAAAAGGCAATCCCTGGCGCAATTACAATTTGCGACAGTATAAAATTATTTTTTGAAAAATTTACTGTAGAAAAGGCAATGCCTGGCGCAATAACAATTTACGACAGTAAAAAATTTACTGTAGAAAAGGCAATCCCTGGCGTAATTAAAATTTGCGACAGTAAAAAATTATTTTTTGAAAAATTTACTATAGAAAAGGCAATCCCTGGCGTATTTAAAATTTGCGACAGTAAAAAATTAATTTGTGAAAAATTTACTATAGAAAAGAAAATCCCTGGCGTAATTAAAATTTGCGACAATAAAAAATTATTTTTTGAATAATTTACTATAGAAAAGGCAATACAGGGCGTAATTAAAATTTGCGACAGTAAAAAATTATTTTTTGAAAAATTTACTGTAGAAAAGGCAATCCCTGGCGTAATTAAAATTTGCGACAGTAAAAAATTATTTTTTGAAAAATTTACTATAGAAAAGGCAATCCCGGGCGTAGTTAAAATTTGCGACAGTAAAAAATTATTTTTTGAATAATTTGCTATAGAAAAGGCAATCCCTGGCGTATTTAAAATTTGCGACAGTAAAAAATTATTTTTTGAAAAATTTACTATAGAAAAGGCAATCCCTGGCGTATTTAAAATTTGCGACAGTAAAAAATTAATTTCTGAAAAATTTACTATAGAAAAGGCAACCTCTGGCGTATTTAAAATTTGCGACAGTCAAAAATTATTTTTTGGAAATTTACTGTAGAAACGGCACTCCCTGGCGCAATTAAAATTTGCGACAGTAAAAAATTATTTTTTGCAAAATTTGCTATAGAAAAGGCAATTCCTGGCGTATTTAAAATTTGCGACAGTAGAAAATTATTTTTTGAAAAATTTACTATAGAAAAGGCAATCCCTGGCGCAATTAAAATTTGCGACAGTAGAAAATTATTTTTTGAAAAATTTACTGTAGAAAAGGCAATCCCTGGCGTATTTAAAATTTGCGACAGTAAAAAATTATTTTTTGAATAATTTACTATAGAAAAGGCAATCCCTGGCGTAATTAAAATTTGCGACAGTAAAAAATTATTTTTTGAAAAATTTACTGTAGAAAAGGTAATCCCTGGCGTAATTAAAATATTCGAGAGTAAAAAATTATTTTTTGCAAAATTTACTATAGAAAAGGCAATCCCTGGCGTAATTAAAATTTGCGACAGTAGAAAATTATTTTTTGAATAATTTACTATAGAAAAGGCAATCCCTGGCGCAATTAAAATTTGCTACAGTAAAAAATTAATTTTTGAAAAATTTACTATAGAAAAGGCAATCCCTGGCGTAATTAAAATTTGCGACAGTAAAAAATTATTTTTTGAATAATTTACTATAGAAAAGGCAATCCCTGGCGTATTTAAAATTTGCGCAGTAAAAAATTATTTTTTGAATAATTTACTATAAAAAAGGCAATCCCTGGCGCAATTAAAATTTGCGACAGTAAAAAATTATTTTTTGCAAAATTTACTATAGAAAAGGCAATCCCTGGCGTAATTAAAATTTGCGACAGTAGAAAATTATTTTTTGAATAATTTACTATAGAAAAGGCAATCCCTGGCGCAATTAAAATTTGCGACAGTAAAATATTATTTTTTGAAAAATTTACTATAGAAAAGGCAATCCCTGTCGTAATTAAAATTTGCAACATTAAAAAATTATTTTTTGAATAATTTACTATAGAAAAGGCACTCCCTGTCCCAATTAAAATTTTCGACAGTAAAAAATTATATTTTGCAAAATTTACTATAGAAAAGGCAATCCCTGGCGTATTTAAAATTTGCGACAGTAAAAAATTATTTTTTGAAAAATTTACTGTAGAAATGGCAATCCCTGGCGTAATTAAAATTTGCGACAGTAAAAAATTATTTTTCTGCAAAATTTACTATAGAAAAAGCAATCCCTGGCGCAATTAAAATTTGCGACAGTAAAAAATTATTTTTTTGCAAAATTTACTATAGAAAAGGCAATACCTGGCGGAATTAAAATTTGCGACAGTAGAAAATTATTTTTTGAAAAATTTACTATAGAAAAGGCAATCCCTGGCGCAATTAAAATTTGCGACAGTAGAAAATTATTTTTTGAAAAATTTACTGTAGAAAAGGCAATCCCTGGCGTATTTAAAATTTGCGACAGTAAAAAATTATTTTGTGAATAATTTACTATAGAAAAGGCAATCCCTGGCGTAATTAAAATTCGCGACAGTAAAAAATTATTTTTTGAAAAATTTACTGTAGAAAAGGCAATCCCTGGCGTAATTAAAATTTTCGACAGTAAAAAATTATTTTTTGAAAAATTTACTATAGGAAAGGCAATCCCTGGCGCAATTAAAATTTGCGACAGTAAAAAATTAATTTTTGAAAAAAATTTTGTAGAAAAGGCAATCCCTGGCGCAATTAAAATTTGCGACAGTAGAAAATTATTTTTTGAAAAATTTACTGTAGAAATGGCAATCCCTGGCGCAATTAAAATTTGCGACAGTAAAAAATTAATTTTTGAAAAATTTACTATAGAAAAGGCAATCCCTGGCGTAATTAAAATTTGCGACAGTATAAAATTATTTTTTGAAAAATTTACTATAGAAAAGGCAATCCATGGCGCAATTAAAATTTCCGACAGTAAAAAATTAATTTTTGAAAAATTTACTATAGAAAAGGCAATCCCTGGCGCAATTAAAATTTGCGACAGTAAAAAATTATTTTTTGAATAATTTACTATAGAAAAGGCAATCCCTGGCGTATTTAAAATTTGCGACAGTAAAAAATTATTTTTAGAATAATTTACTATAGAAAAGGCAATCCCTGGCGCAATTAAAATTTGCGACAGTAAAAAATTATTTTTTGCAACATTTACTATAGGAGGGGCAATCCCTGGCGTATTTAAAATTTGCGAGAGTAAAAAACTATTTTTTGAAAAATTTACTATAGAAAAGGCAATCCCTGGCGCAATTAAAATTTGCGACAGTAAAAAATTATTTTTTGAATAATTTACTATAGAAAAGGCAATCCCTGGTGTATTTAAAATTTGCGATAGTATAAAATTATTTTTTGAATAATTTACTATAGAAAAGGCAATCCCTGGCGCAATTAAAATTTGCGAGAGTAAAAAATTATTTTTATAAAATTTACTGTAGAAAAGGCAATCCCTGGCGCAATTAAAATTTGCTACAGTAAAATATTATTTTTTGAAAAATTTACTATAGAAAAGGCAATCCCTGGCGTAATTAAAATTTTCGACAGTAAAAAATTATTTTTTGAAAAATTTACTGTAGAAAAGGCAATCCTTGGCGCAATTAAAATTTGCGACAGTATAAAATTAAATTTTGAAAAATTTACTATAGAAAAGGCAATCCCTGGCGTAATTAAAATTTGCGACAGTAGAAAATTATTTTTTGAACAATTTACTATAGAAAAAGCAATCCCTGTCGCAATTAAAAGTTGCGACAGTAAAAAATTATTTTTTGAAAAATTTACTGTAGAAAAGGCAATCCCTGGTGCAATTAAAATTTGCGACAGTAAAATATTATTTTTTGAAAAATTTACTATAGAAAAGGCAATCCCTGGCGTAATTAAAATTTGCGACAGTAAAAAATTATTTTTTGAATAATTTACTATAGAAAAGGCAATCCCTGGCCTATTTAAAATTTGCGACAGTATAAAATTAAATTTTGAAAAATTTACTATAGAAAAGGCAATCCCTGGCGTAATTAAAACTTGCGACAATAAAAAATTATTTTTTGCAAAATTTACTATAGAAAAGGCAATCCCTGGCGCAATTAAAATTTGCGACAGTAAAAAATTATTTTTTGAAAAATTTACTGTAGAAAAGGCAATCCCTGGCGCAATTAAAATTTGCGACAGTAAAAAATTATTTTTTGAAAAATTTTCTATAGAAAAGGCAATCCCTGGCGTAATTAAAATTTTCGATAGTATAAAAATTATTTTTTTGAAAAATTTACTGTAGAAATGGCAATCCCTGGCGCAATTAAAATTTGCGACAGTATAAAATTAAATTTTGAAAAATTTACTATAGAAAAGGCAATCCCTGGCGTAATTAAAATTTGCGACAGTAGAAAATTATTTTTTGAATAATTTACTATAGAAAAGGCAATCCCTAACTAATTAAAACTTGCGACAGTAAAAAATTATTTTTTGAAAAATTTACTATAGAAAAGGCAATCCCTGGCGTAGTAAAAATTTTCGACAGTAAAAAATTATTTTTTGAAAAATTTACTGTAGAAAAGGCAATCCTTGGCGCAATTAAAATTTGCGACAGTATAAAATTAAATTTTGAAAAATTTACTATAGAAAAGGCAATCCCTGGCGTAATTAAAATTTGCGACAGTAGAAAATTATTTTTTGAATAATTTACTATAGAAAAGGCAATCCCTGGCGCAATTAGAATTTGCGACAGAAAAAAATTATTTTTTGAAAAATTTACTGTAGAAAAGGCAATCCCTGGCGTATTTAAAATTTGAGACAGTAAAAAATTATTTTTTGAAAAATTTACTGTAGCAAATGCAATCCCTGGCGTATTTAAAATTTGCGACAGTATGAAATTATTTTTTGAATAATTTACTACAGAAAAGGCAATCCCTGGCGCAATTAAAATTTGCGAGAGTAAAAATTATTTTTTGAAAAATTTACTGTAGAAAAGGCAATCCCTGGCGCAGTTAAAATTTGCGACAGTAAAATATTATTTTTTCAAAAATTTACTATAGAAAAGGCAATCCCTGGCGTAATTAAAATTTTCGACAGTAAAAAATTATTTTTTGAAAAATTTACTGTAGAAAAGGCAATCCTTGGCGCAGTTAAAATTTGCGACAGTATAAAATTAAATTTTGAAAAATTTACTATAGAAAAGGCAATCCCTGGCGTAATTAAAATTTGCGACAGTAGAAAATTATTTTTTGAATAATTTACTATAGAAAAGGCAATCCCTGGCGCAATTAAAATTTGCGACAGTAAAAAATTATTTTTTGAAAAATTTACTGTAGAAAAGGCAATCCCTGGCGCAATTAAAATTTGCGACAGTAAAATATTATTTTTTGAAAAATTTACTATAGAAAAGGCAATCCCTGGCGTAATTAAAATTTGCGAGAGTAAAAAATTATTTTTTGAATAATTTACTATAGAAAAGGCACTCCCTGGCCCAATCAAAATTTGCGACAGTAAAAAATTATTTTTTGCAAAATTTACTATTGAAAAGGCAATCCCTGGCGTATTTAAAATTTGCGACAGTAAAAAATTATTTTGTGAATAATTTACTATAGAAAAGCAATCCCTGGCGTAATTAAAATCTGCGACAGTAAAAAATTATTTTTTGAAAAATTTACTGTAGAAAAGGCAATCCCTGGCGTAATTAAAATTTTCGACAGTAAAAAATTATTTTTTGAAAAATTTACTATAGAAAAGGCAATCCCTGGCGCAATTAAAATTTGCGACAGTAAAAAATTAATTTTTGAAAAAAATTTTGTAGAAAAGGCAATTCCTGGCGCAATTAAAATTTGCGACAGTAGAAAATTATTTTTTGAAAAATTTACTGTAGAAATGGCAATCCCTGGCGCAATTAAAATTTGCGACAGTAAAAAATTAATTTTTGAAAAATTTATTATAGAAAAGGCAATCCCTGGCGTAATTAAAATTTGCGATAGTATAAAATTATTTTTTGAATAATTTACTATAGAAAAGGCAATCCCTGGCGCAATTAAAATTTGCGAGAGTAAAAAATTATTTTTTGAAAAATTTACTGTAGAAAAGGCAATCCCTGGCGCAATTAAAATTTGCGACAGTAAAATATTATTTTTTGAAAAATTTAGTATAGAAAAGGCAATCCCTGGCGTAATTAAAATTTTCGACAGTAAAAAATTATTTTTTGAAAAATTTACTGTAGAAAAGGCAATCCTTGGCGCAATTAAAATTTGCGACATTATAAATTTAAATTTTGAAAAATTTACTATAGAAAAGGCAATCCCTGGCGTAATCAAAATTTGCGACAGTAGAAAATTATTTTTTGAATAATTTACTATAGAAAAGGCAATCCCTGGCGCAATTAAAATTTGCGACAGTAAAAAATTATTTTTTGAAAAATTTACTGTAGAAAAGGCAATCCCTGGCGCAATTAAAATTTGCGACAGTAAAATATTATTTTTTGAAAAATTTACTATAGAAAAGGCAATCCCTGGCGTAATTAAAATTTGCGACAGTAAAAAATTATTTTTTGAACAATTTACTATAGAAAAGGCAATCCCTGGCGCAATTAAAATTTGCGACAGTAAAAAATTATTTTTTGAATAATTTACTATAGAAAAGGCAATCCCTGGCGTATTTAAAATTTGCGATAGTATAAAATTATTTTTTGAATAATTTACTATAGAAAAGGCAATCCCTGGCGCAATTAAAATTTGCGAGAGTAAAAAATTATTTTTTGAAAAATTTACTGTAGAAAAGGCAATCCCTGGCGCAATTAAAATTTGCGACAGTAAAATATTATTTTTTGAAAAATTTACTATAGAAAAGGCAATCCCTGGCGTAATTAAAATTTTCGACAGTAAAAAATTATTTTTTGAAAAATTTACTGTAGAAAAGGCAATCCTTGGCGCAATTAAAATTTGCGACATTATAAAATTAAATTTTGAAAAATTTACTATAGAAAAGGCAATCCCTGGCGTAATTAAAATTTGCGACAGTAGAAAATTATTTTTTGAATAATTTACTATAGAAAAGGCAATCCCTGGCGCAATTAAAATTTGCGACAGTAAAAAATTATTTTTTGAAAAATTTACTGTAGAAAAGGCAATCCCTGGCGCAATTAAAATTTGCGACAGTAAAATATTATTTTTTGAAAAATTTACTGTAGAAAAGGCAATCCCTGGCGCAATTAAAATTTGCGACAGTAAAAAATTATTTTTTGAATAATTTACTATAGAAAAGGCAATCCCTGGCGTATTTAAAATTTGCGATAGTATAAAATTATTTTTTGAATAATTTACTATAGAAAAGGCAATCCCTGGCGCAATTAAAATTTGCGAGAGTAAAAAATTATTTTTTGAAAAATTTACTGTAGAAGAGGCAATCCCTGGCTCAATTAAAATTTGCGACAGTAAAATATTATTTTTTGAAAAATTTACTATAGAAAAGGCAATCCCTGGCGTAATTAAAATTTTCGACAGTAAAAAATTATTTTTTGAAAAATTTACTGTAGAAAAGGCAATCCTTGGCGCAATTAAAATTTGCGACATTATAAAATTATTTTTTGAAAAATTTACTGTAGAAAAGGCAATCCCTGGCGCAATTAAAATTTGCGACAGTAAAATATTATTTTTTGAAAAATTTACTATAGAAAAGGCAATCCCTGGCGTAATTAAAATTTGCGACAGTAAAAAATTATTTTTTGAACAATTTACTATAGAAAAGGCAATCCCTGGCGTATTTAAAATTTGCGACAGTATAAAATTAAGTTTTGAAAAATTTACTATAGAAAAGGCAATCCCTGGCGTAACTAAAACTTGCGACAATAAAAAATTATTTTTTGCAAAATTTACTATAGAAAGGCAATCTCTGCCGCAATTAAAATTTGCGACAGTAAAAAATTATTTTTTGAAAAATTTACTGTAGAAAAGGCAATTCCTGGCGTAATTAAAATTTGCGACAGTAAAAAATTATTTTTTGAAAAATTTTCTATAGAAAAGGCAATCCATGGCGCAATTAAAATTTGCGACAGTAAAAAATTAATTTTTGGAAAATTTACTATAGAAAAGGCAATCCCTGGCGTAATTAAAATTTGCGACAGTAAAAGTTATTTTTTGAATAATTTACTATAGAAAAGGCAATGCCTGGCGTAATTAAAATTTCCGACAGTAGAAAATTATTTTTTGAGTAATTTACTATAGAAAAGGCAATCCCTAACTAATTAAAATTTGCGACAGTAAAAAATTATTTTTTGAAAAATTTTCTATAGAAAAGGCAATCCCTTGCGCAATTAAAATTTGCGAAAGTAGAAAATTATTTTTTGAAAAATTTACTGTAGAAAAGGCAATCCCTGGCGTAATTAAAATTTTCGACAGTTAAAAATTATTTTTTGAAAAATTTACTATACAAAAGGCAATCCCTGTCGCAATTAAAATTTGCGACAGTAAAAAATTAATTTTTGAAAAATTTACTGTAGAAAAGGCAATCCCTGGCGCAATTAAAATTTGCGACAGTATAAAATTATTTTTTGAAAAATTTACTGTAGAAAAGGCAATCCCTGGCGTTATTAAAATTTTCGACAGTTAAAAATTATTTTTTTGAAAAATTTACTGTAGAAAATTCAATCCCTGGCGCAATTAAATTTGCGACAGTATAAAATTAAATTTTGAAAAATTTACTATAGAAAAGGCAATCCCTGGCGTTTTTAAAATTTGCGACAGTAGAAAATTATTTTTTGAATAATTTACTATAGAAAAGGCAATTCCTGGCGTAATTAAAATTTGCGACAGTAAAAAATTTTTTTTTTTAAAAGTTTACAATAGAAAAGGCAATCCCTGGCGTAATTAAAATTTTCGACAGTAAAAAATTATTTTTTGAAAAACTTAATATAGGAAAGGCAATCCCTGGCGCAATTAAAATTTTCGACAGTAAAAAATTAATTTTTGAAAAATTTACTGTCGAAAAGGCAATCCCTGGCGCAATTAAAATTTGCGACAGTAAAAAATTATTTTTTGCAAAATTTACTATAGGAGAGGCAATCCCTGGCGTATTTAAAATTTGCGAGAGTAAAAAACTATTTTTTGAAAAATTTACTGTAGAAAAGGCAATCCCTGGCGCAATTAAAATTTGCGAGAGTAAAATATTATTTTTTGAAAAATTTACTGTAGAAAAGGCAATCCCTGGCGCAATTAAAATTTGCGACAGTAAAATATTATTTTTTGAAAAATTTACTATAGAAAAGGCAACCCCTGGCGTAATTAAAATTTTCGACAGTAAAATATTATTTTTTGAAAAATTTACTGTAGAAAAGGCAATCCCTGGCGCAATTAAAATTTGCGACAGTAAAATATTATTTTTTGAAAAATTTACTATAGAAAAGGCAACCCCTGGCGCAATTAAAATTTGCGACAATAAAAAATTATTTTTTGAAAAATTTACTGTAGAAAAGGTAATCCCTGGCGCAATTATAATTTACTATAGAAAAGGAAATCCCTGGCGTATTTAAAATTTGCGACAGTAAAAAATTATTTTTAGAATAATTTACTATAGAAAAGGCAATCCCTGGCGCAATTAAAATTTGCGACAGTAAAAAATTATTTTTTACAAAATTTACTATAGGAGAGGCAATCCCTGGCGTATTTAAAATTTGCTAGAGTAAAAAACTATTTTTTGAAAAATTTACTGTAGAAAAGGCAATCCCTGGCGCAATTAAAATTTGCGACAGTAAAAAATTATTTTTTGAATAATTTACTATAGAAAAGGCAAACCCTGGCGTATTTAAAATTTGCGATAGTATAAAATTATTTTTTGAATAATTTACTATAGAAAAGGCAATCCCTGGCGCAATTAAAATTTGCGAGAGTAAAAAATTATTTTTTGAAAAATTTACTGTAGAAAAGGCAATCCCTGGCGCAATTAAAATTTGCGACAGTAAAATATTATTTTTTGAAAAATTTACTATAGAAAAGGCAATCCCTGGCGTAATTAAAATTTTCGACAGTAAAAAATTATTTTTTGAAAAATTTACTGTAGAAAAGGCAATCCTTGGCGCAATTAAAATTTGCGACATTATAAAATTAAATTTTGAAAAATTTATTATAGAAAAGGCAATCCCTGGCGTAATTAAAATTTGCGACAGTAGAAAATTATTTTTTGAATAATTTACTATAGAAAAGGCAATCCCTGGCGCAATTAAAATTTGCGACAGTAAAAAATTATTTTTTGAAAAATTTACTATAGAAAAGGCAATCCCTGGCGTATTTAAAATTTGCGATAGTATAAAATTATTTTTTGAATAATTTACTATAGAAAAGGCAATCCCTGGCGTAATTAAAATTTGCGAGAGTAAAAAATTATTTTTTGAAAAATTTACTGTAGAAAAGGCAATCCTTGGCGCAATTAAAATTTGCGACAGTATAAAATTAAATTTTGAAAAATTTACTATAGAAAAGGCAATCCCTGGCGTAATTAAAATTTGCGACAGTAGAAAATTATTTTTTGAATAATTTGCTATAGAAAAGGCAATCCCTGGCGCAATTAAAATTTGCGACAATAAAAAATTATTTTTTGAAAAATTTACTGTAGAAAAGGTAATCCCTGGCGCAATTATAATTTACTATAGAAAAGGAAATCCCTGGCGTATTTAAAATTTGCGACAGTAAAAAATTATTTTTAGAATAATTTACTATAGAAAAGGCAATCCCTGGCGCAATTAAAATTTGCGACAGTAAAAAATTATTTTTTGCAAAATTTACTATAGGAGAGGCAATCCCTGGCGTATTTAAAATTTGCTAGAGTAAAAAACTATTTTTTGAAAAATTTACTGTAGAAAAGGCAATCCCTGGCGCAATTAAAATTTGCGACAGTAAAAAATTATTTTTTGAATAATTTACTATAGAAAAGGCAATCCCTGGCGTATTTAAAATTTGCGATAGTATAAAATTATTTTTTGAATAATTTACTATAGAACAGGCAATCCCTGGCGCAATTAAAATTTGCGAGAGTAAAAAATTATTTTTTGAAAAATTTACTGTAGAAAAGGCAATCCCTGGCGCAATTAAAATTTGCGACAGTAAAATATTATTTTTTGAAAAATTTACTATAGAAAAGGCAATCCCTGGCGTAATTAAAATTTTCGACAGTAAAAAATTATTTTTTGAAAAATTTACTGTAGAAAAGGCAATCCTTGGCGCAATTAAAATTTCCGACATTATAAAATTAAATTTTGAAAAATTTACTATAGAAAAGGCAATCCCTGGCGTAATTAAAATTTGCGACAGTAGAAAATTATTTTTTGAATAATTTACTATAGAAAAGGCAATCCCTGGCGCAATTAAAATTTGCGACAGTAAAAAATTATTTTTTGAAAAATTTACTGTAGAAAAGGCAATCCCTGGCGCAATTAAAATTTGCGACAGTAAAATATTATTTTTTGAAAAATTTACTATAGAAAAGGCAATCCCTGGCGTAATTAAAATTTGCGATAGTATAAAATTATTTTTTGAATAATTTACTATAGAAAAGGCAATCCCTGGCGCAATTAAATTTTGCGAGAGTAAAAAATTATTTTTTGAAAAATTTACTGTAGAAAAGGCAATCCCTGGCGCAATTAAAATTTGCGACAGTAAAATATTATTTTTTGAAAAATTTACTATAGAAAAGGCAATCCCTGGCGTAATTAAAATTTTCGAAAGTAAAAAATTATTTTTTGAAAAATTTACTGTAGAAAAGGCAATCCTTGGCGCAATTAAAATTTGCGACATTATAAAATTATTTTTTGAAACATTTACTGTAGAAAAGGCAATCCCTGGCGCAATTAAAATTTGCGACAGTAAAATATTATTTTTTGAAAAATTTACTATAGAAAAGGCAATCCCTGGCGTAATTAAAATTTGCGACAGTAAAAAATTATTTTTTGCATACTTTACTATAGAAAAGGCAATCCCTGGCGTATTTAAAATTTGCGACAGTATAAAATTAAGTTTTGAAAAATTTACTATAGAAAAGGCAATCCCTGGCGTAATTAAAACTTGCGACAATAAAAAATTATTTTTTGCAAAATTTACTATAGAAAAGGCAATCCCTGGCGCAATTAAAATTTGCGACAGTAAAAAATTAATTTTTGAAAAATTTACTGTAGAAAAGGCAATTCCTGGCGTAATTAAAATTTGCGACTGTAAAAAATTATTTTTTGAAAAATTTTCTATAGAAAAGGCAATCCATGGCGCAATTAAAATTTGCGACAGTAAAAAATTAATTTTTGAAAAATTTACTACAGAAAAGGCAATCCCTGGCGTAATTAAAATTTGCGACAGTAAAAGTTATTTTTTGAATAATTTACTATAGAAAAGGCAATCCCTGGCTTATTTAAAATTTGCGACTGTAAAAAATTATTTTTAGAATAATTTACTATAGAAAAGGCAATCCCTGGCGTAATTAAAATTTCCGACAGTAGAAAATTATTTTTTGAATAATTTACTATAGAAAAGGCAATCCCTAACTAATTAAAATTTGCGACAGTAAAAAATTATTTATTGAAAAATTTTCTTTAGAAAAGGCAATCCCTGGCGTAATTAAAATTTTCGATAGTATAAAAATTATTTTTTTGAAAAATTTACTGTAGAAATGGCAATCCCTGGCGCAATTAAAATTTGCGAAAGTAGAAAATTATTTTTTGAAAAATTTACTGTAGAAAAGGCAATCCCTGGCGTAATTAAAATTTTCGACAGTATAAAATTATTTTTTGAAAAATTTACTGTAGAAAAGGCAATCCCTGGTGTAATTAAAATTTTCGACAGTTAAAAATTATTTTTTTGAAAAATTTACAGTAGAAAATTCAATCCCTGGCGCAATTAAAATTTGCGACAGTATAAAATTAAATTTTGAAAAATTTACTATAGAAAAGGCAATCCCTGGCGTATGTAAAATTTGCGACAGTAGAAAATTATTTTTTGAATAATTTACTATAGAAAAGGCAATTCCTGGCGTAATTAAAATTTGCGACAGTAAAAAAATTTTTTTTTTAAAAGTTTACAATAGAAAAGGCAATCCCTGGCGTAATTAAAATTTTCGACAGTAAAAAATTATTTTTTGAAAAATTTAATATAGGAAATGCAATCCCTTTCGCAATTAAAATTTTCGACAGTAAAAAATTAATTTTTGAAAAATTTACTGTCGAAAAGGCAATCCCTGGCGCAATTAAAATTTGCGACAGTAAAAAATTATTTTTTGCAAAATTTACTATAGGAGAGGCAATCCCTGGCGTATTTAAAATTTGCGAGAGTAAAAAACTATTTTTTGAAAAATTTACTGTAGAAAAGGCAATCCCTGGCGCAATTAAAATTTGCGAGAGTAAAATATTATTTTTTGAAAAATTTACTGTAGAAAAGGCAATCCCTCGCGCAATTAAAATTTGCGACAGTAAAATATTATTTTTTGAAAAATTTACTATAGAAAAGGCAACCCCTGGCGTAATTAAAATTTTCGACAGTAAAAAATTATTTTTTGAAAAATTTACTGTAGAAAAGGCAATCCTTGGCGCAATTAAAATTTGCGACAGTATAAAATTAAATTTTGAAAAATTTACTATAGAAAAGGCAATCCCTGGCGTAATTAAAATTTGCGACAGTAGAAAATTATTTTTTGAATAATTTGCTATAGAAAAGGCAATCCCTGGTGCAATTAAAATTTGCGACAGTAAAAAATTATTTTTTGAAAAATTTACTGTAGAAAAGGTAATCCCTGGCGCAATTAAAATTTGCGACAGTAAAATATTATTTTTTGAAAAATTTACTATAGAAAAGGCAATCCCTGGCGTAATTAAAATTTGCGACAGTATAAAATTAAATTTTGAAAAATTTACTATAGAAAAGGCAATCCCTGACGTAATTAAAACTGGCGACAATAAAAAATTATTTTTTGCAAAATTTACTATAGAAAAGGCAATCCCTGGCGTATTTAAAATTTGCGAGAGTAAAAAACTATTTTTTGAAAAATTTACTGTAGAAAAGGCAATCCCTGGCGCAATTAAAATTTGCGAGAGTAAAATATTATTTTTTGAAAAATTTACTGTAGAAAAGGCAATCCCTCGCGCAATTAAAATTTGCGACAGTAAAAAATAATTTTTTGAAAAATTTTCTATAGAAAAGGCAATCCATGGCGCAATTAAAATTTGCGACAGTAAAAAATTATTTTTTGAAAAATTTACTATAGAAAACGCAATCCCTGGCGTAATTAAAACTTGCGACAGTAAAAAATTAGTTTTTGAAAAATTTACTATAGAAAAGGCAATCCATGGCGCAATTAAAATTTGCGACAGTAGAAAATTATTTTTTGCAAAATTTACTATAGAATAGGCAATCCCTGGCGCAATTAAAATTTGCGACAGTATAAAATTAATTTCCGAAAAATTTACTATAGAAAAGGCAATCCCTGGCGTAATTAAAATTTGCGGCAGTAGAAAATTATTTTTTGCAATATTTACTATAGAAAAGGCAATCCCTGCCGCAATTAAAATTTGCGACAGTATAAAATTAAATTATGAAAAATTTACTATAGAAAAGGCAGTCCCTGGCGTAATTAAAATTTGCGACAGTAAAAAATTAGTTTTTGAAAAATTTACTATAGAAAAGGCAATCCTTGGCGCAATTAAAATTTGCGACAGTAGAAAATTATTTTTTGCAAAATTTACTATAGAAAAGGTAATCCCTGGCGAAATTAAAATTTGCGACAGCAAAAAATTAATTTTTGAAAAATTTACTATAGAAAAGGCAATCCCTGGCGTATTTAAAATTTGCGACAGTAAAAAATTAATTTTTGAAAAATTTACTATAGAAAAGGCAATCCCTGGCGTAATTAAAATTTGCGACAGTAAAAAATAATTTTTTGAAAAATTTACTATAAAAAAGGCAATCCCTGGCGCAATTAAAAGATGCGAGAGTAAAAAATAATTTTTTGAAAAATTTACTATAGAAAAGGCAATCCCTGGCGCAATTAAAATTTGCGACAGTAAAAAATTATTTTTTCAATAATTTACTATAGAAAAGGCAATCCCTGGCGCAATTAAAATTTGCGACAGTAAAAAATTATTTTTTGCAAAATTTACTATAGAAAAGGCAATCCCTGGCGTATTTAAAATTTGCGACAGAAGAAAATAATTTTTTGAAAAATTTACTGTAGAAAAGGCAATCCCTGGCGTATTTAAAATTTGCGACCGTATAAAATTAAATTTTGAAAAATTTACTATAGAAAAGGCAATCCCTGGCGCAATTAAAATTTGCGGCAGTAAAAAATTAATTTTTGAAAAATTTAATATAGAAAAGGCAATCCCTGGCGCAATTAAAATTTGCGATAGTAAAAAATTAATTTTTGAAAAATTTACTATAGAAAAGGGCAACCCCTGGCGTATTTAAAATTTGCGACAGTAAAAAATTATTTTTTGAAAAATTTACTGTAGAAAAGGCAATCCCTGGCGCAATTAAAATTTTCGACAGTAAAAAATTATTTTTTGAAAAATTTACTGTAGTAAAGGCAATCCCTGCCGCAATTAAAATTTGCGACAGTAAAAAATTATTTTTCGCAAAATTTACTGTAGAACAGGCAATCCCTGCGGTATTTAAAATTTGCGACAGTATAAAATTGAATTTTGAAAATTTACTATAGAAAAGGCAATCCCTGGAGCCATTACAATTTACGACAGTAAAAAATTAATTTTTGAAAAAATTACTATAGAAAAGGCAATCCCTGGCGTATTTAAAATTTGCGACAGAAGAAAATAATTTTTTTAAAAATTTACTATAGAAAAGGCAATCCCTGGCGTAATTAAAATTTGCTACAGTATAAAATTAAATTTTTGCAAAATTTACTATAGAAAAGGCAATCCCTGGCGTAATTAAAATTTGCGACAGTAAAAAATTAATTTTTGAAAAATTTACTATAGAAAAGGCAATCCCTGGCGTAATTAAAATTTGCGACAGTAAAAAATTATTTTTTCAATAATTTACTATAGAAAAGGCAATCCCTGGCGCAATTAAAATTTGCGACAGTAAAAAATTATTTTTTGCAAAATTTACTATAGAAAAGGCAATCCCTGGCATATTTAAAATTTGCGACAGAAGAAAATAATTTTTTGAAAAATTTACTGTAGAAAAGGCAATTCCTGGCGTATTTAAAATTTGCGACAGTATAAAATTAAATTTTGAAAAATTTACTATAGAAAAGGCAATCCCTGGCGCAATTAAAATTTGCGACAGTAAAAAATTAATTTTTGAAAAATTTAATTTAGAAAAGGCAATCCCTGGCGCAATTAAATTTTGCGATAGTAAAAAATTATTTTTTGAAAAATTTACTATAGAAAAGGCAATCCCTGGCGTATTTAAAATTTGCGACAGTAAAAATTATTTTTTGAAAAATTTACTGTAGAAAAGGCAATCCCTGGCGCAATTAAAATTTTCGACAGTAAAAAATTATTTTTTGAAAAATTTACTGTAGTAAAGGCAATCCCTGCCGCAATTAAAATTTGCGACAGTAAAAAATTATTTTTCGCAAAATTTACTGTAGAAAAGGCAATCCCTGGCGTATTTAAAATTTGCGACAGTATAAAATCGAATTTTGAAAAATTTACTATAGAAAAGGCAATCCCTGGAGCAATTACAATTTACGACAGTAAAAAATTAATTTTTGAAAAATTTACTGTAGAAAAGGCAATCCCTGCCGCAATTAAAATTTGCGAGAGTAAAAAATTATTTTTTGCAAAATTTACTATAGAAAAGGCAATCCCTGGCGTATTTAAAATTTGCGACAGTAGAAAATTATTTTTTGAATAATTTACTATAGAAAAGGCAATCCCTGGCGCAATTAAAATTTGCGACAGTTAAAAATTAATTTTTGAAAAATTTACTATAGAAAAGGCAATCCCTGGCGTAATTAAAATTTGCGACAGTAAAAAAATATTTTTTGAATAATTTACTATAGAAAAGGCAATCCCTGGCGCAATTGAAATTTGCGACAGTAGAAAATTATTTTTTGCAAAATTTACTATAGAAAAGGAAATCCCTGGCGCAATTAAAATTTGCGACAGTATAAAATTAATTTTTGAAAAATTTACTATAGAAAAGGCAATCCCTGGCGTATTTAAAATTTGCGACAGTAAAAATTTATTTTTTGAAAAATTTCCTGTAGAAAAGGCAATCCCTGGCGCAATTAAAATTTTCGACAGTAAAAAATTATTTTTTGAAAAATTTACTGTAGAAAAGGCAATCCCTATCGCAATTAAACTTTGCGACAGTAAAAAATTTTTTTTTGCAAAATTTACTATAGAAAAGGCAATCTCTGGCGTATTTAAAATTTGCGACAGTAGAAAATTATTTTTTGAATAATTTACTATAGAAAAGGCAATCCCTGGCGCAATTAAAATTTGCGACAGTAAAAAATTAATTTTTGAAAAATTTACTATAGAAAAGGCAATCCCTGGCGTAATTAAAATTTGCGACAGTAAAAAAATATTTTTTGAATAATTTACTATAGAAAAGGCAATCCCTGGCGCAATTAAAATTTGCGACAGTAGAAAATTTTTTTTGCAAAATTTACTATAGAAAAGGCAATCCCTGGCGCAATTAAAATTTGCGACAGTATAAAATTAATTTTTGAAATATTTACTATAGAAAAGGCAATCCCTGGCGTAATTAAAATTTGCGGCAGTAGAAAATTATTTTTTGCAATATTTACTATAGAAAAGGCAATCCCTGCCGCAATTAAAATTTGCGACGGTATAAAATTAAATTTTGAAAACTTTACTATAAAAAAGGCAGTCCCTGGCATAATTAAAATTTGCGACAGTAAAAAATTAGTTTTTGAAAAATTTACTATAGAAAAGGCAATCCCTGGCGCAATTAAAATTTGCGACAGTAGAAAATTATTTTTTTTGCAAAATTTACTATAGAAAAAGCAATCCCTGGCGAAATTAAAATTTGCGACAGCAAAAAATTAATTTTTGAAAAATTTACTATAGAAAAGGCAATCCCTGGCGTATTTAAAATTTGCGACAGTAAAAAATTAATTTTGGAAAAATTTACAATAGAAAAGGCAATCCCTGGCGTAATTAATATTTGCGACAGTAAAAAATTATTTTTTGCAAATTTTACTATAGAAAAGGCAATCCCTGGCGTATTTAAAATTTGCGACAGTAGAAAATTATTTTTTGAATAATTTACTATAGAAAAGGCAATCCCTGGCGTAATTAAAATTTGCGACAGTAAAAAAATATTTTTTGAAAAATTTACTATAGAAAAGGCAATCCCTGGCGCAATTAAAATTTGCGACAGTTAAAAATTAATTTTTGAAAAATTTACTATAGAAAAGGAAATCCCTGGCGTAATTAAAATTTGCGAGAGTAAAAAAATATTTTTTGAATAATTTACTATAGAAAAGGCAATCCCTGGCGCAATTAAAATTTGCGACAGTATAAAATTAAATTTTGAAAAATTTACTATAGAAAAGGCAATCCCTGGCGCAATTAAAATTTGCGAAAGTAAAAAATTATTTTTTGAAAAATTTACTAGAGAAAAGGCAATCCCTGGCGTAATTAAAACTTGCGACAGTAAAAAATTAGTTTTTGAAAAATTTACTATAGAAAAGGCAATCCCTGGCGCAATTAAAATTTGCGACAGTATAAAATTAATTTTTGAAAAATTTACTATAGAAAAGGCAATCCCTGGCGTAATTAAAATTTGCGGCAGTAGAAAATTATTTTTTTCAATATTTACTATAGAAAAGGCAATCCCTGCCGCAATTAAAATTTGCTACAATATAAAATTAAATTTTGAAAAATTTACTATAAAAAGGCATTCCCTGGCGAAATTAAAATTTGCGACAGTAAAAAATTAGTTTTTGAAAAATTTACTATAGAAAAGGCAATCCCTGTCGCAATTAAAATTTGCGACAGTAGAAAATTATTTTTTGCAAAATTTACTATAGAAAAGGCAATCGCTGGCGCAATTAAAATTTGCGATAGTAAAAAATTATTTTTTGACAAATTTACTATAGAAAAGGCAATCCCTGGCGTATTTAAAATTTGCGACAGTAAAAAATTATTTTTTGAAAAATTTACTGTAGAAAAGGCAATCCCTGGCGCAATTAAAATATTCGACAGTAAAAAATTATTTTTGAAAAATTTACTGTAGAAAAGGCAATCCCTGCCGCAATTAAAATTTGCGACAGTAAAAAATTATTTTTTGCAAAACTTACTATAGAAAAGGCAATCCCTGGCGTATTTAAAATTTGCGACAGTAGAAAATTATTTTTTGAATAATTTACTATAGAAAAGGCAATTCCTGGCGCAATTAAAATTTGCGACAGTAAAAAATTATTTTTTGAAAAATTTACTATAGAAAAGGCAATCCCTGGCGAAGTTAAAATTTGCGATAGCAAAAAATTAATTTTTGAAAAATTTACTATAGAAAAGGCAATCCCTGGCGTATTTAAAATTTGCGATAGTAAAAAATTAATTTTTGAAAAATTTACTATAGAAAAGGCAATCCCTGGCGTAATTAAAATTTGCGACAGTAAAAAATTATTTTTTGAAAAATTTACTATAAAAAAGGCAATCCCTGGCGTAATTAAAATTTGCGACAATAAAAAATTATATTTTGAAAAATTTACTGTAGGAAAGGCAATCCCTGGCGCAATTAAAAGTTGCGACAATAAAAAATTATTTTTTGAAAAATTTACTATAGAAACGGCAATCCCTGGCGCAGTTAAAATTTGCGACAGTAAAAAATAATTTTTTGAAAAATTTACTATAGAAAAGGCAATCCCTGGCGTAATTAAAATTTGCTACAGTATAAAATTAAATTTTGAAAAATTTACTATAGAAAAGGCAATCCCTGGCGCAATTAAAATTTGCGACAGTAAAAAATAATTTTTTGAAAAATTTACTATAGAAAAGGCAATCCCTGGCGTAGTTAAAATTTGCTACAGTATAAATTTAAATTTTGAAAAATTTACTATAGAAAAGGCAATCCCTGGCGTAATTAAAATTTGCTACAGTATAAAATTAAATTTTGAAAAATTTACTTTAGAAAAGGCAATCCCTGGCGTAATTAAAATTTGCGACAGTAAAAAATTAATTTTTGAAAAGTTTACTATAGAAAAGGCAATCCCTGGCGTAATTAAAATTTGCTACAGTAAAAAATTAAATTTTGAAAAATTTACTATAGAAAAGGCAATCCCTGGCGCAATTAAAATTTGCGACAGTAAAAAATAATTTTTGAAAAATTTACTATAGAAAAGGCAATCCCTGGCGTAATTAAAATTTGCTACAATATAAAATTAAATTTTGAAAAATTTACTATAGAAAGGCAATCCCTGGCGTAATTAAAATTTGTGACAGTAAAAAATTAATTTTTGAAAAATTTACTATAGAAAAGGCAATCCTGGCGTAATTAAAATTTGCGACAGTAAAAAATTATTTTTTGAAAAATTTACTATAGAAAAGGCAATCCCTGGCGCAATTAAAATTTGCGACAGTAAAAAATTATTTTTTGCAAAATTTACTATAGAAAAGGCAATCCCTGGCGTATTTAAAATTTGCGACGGTAAAAAATTATTTTTTGAAAAATTTACTGTAGAAAAGGCAATCCCTGGCGCAATTAAAATTTGCGACAGTAAAAAATTATTTTTTGAATAATTTACTATAGAATAGGCAATCCCTGGCGCATTTAAAATTTGCGACAGTATAAAATTAAATTTTGAAAAATTTACTGTAGAAAAGGCAATCCCTGGCGCAATTAAAATTTGCGACAGTAAAAAATTATTTTTGAAAAATTTACTATAGAAAAGGCAATCCTTGGCGTAATTAAAATTTGCGAAAGTAGAAAATTAATTTTTGAAAAATTTACTGTAGAAAAGGCAATCCCTGCCGGAATTAAAATTTGCTACAGTAAAAAATTAAATTTTGAAAAATTTACTATAGAAAAGGCAATCCCTGGCGTAATTAAAATTTGCGACAGTAAAAAAATAGTTTTTGAAAAATTTACTGTAGAAAAGGCAATCCCTGGCACAATTAAAATTTGCGACAGTAAAAAATTATTTTTTGAAAAATTTACTGTAGAAAAGGCAATCCCTGGCGCAATTAAAATTTGCGACTGTAAAAAATTATTTTTTGAATAATTTACTATAGAAAAGGCAATACCTGGCCTATTTAAAATTTGCGACAGTATAAAAATAAATTTTGAAAAATTTACTATAGAAAAGGTAAACCCTGGCGCAATTAAAATTTGCGACAGTAAAAAATTATTTTTTGCAAAATTTACTATAGAAACGGCAATCCCTGGCGTAATTAAAATTTGCGACAGTAGAAAATTAGTTTTTGAAAAATTTACTGTAGAAAAGGCAATCCCTGCCGCAATTAAAATTTGCGACAGTAATATATTAAATTTTGAAAAATTTACTATAGAAAGGGCAATCCCTGGCGTAATTAAAATTTGCGACAGTTAAAAATTAGTTTTTGAAAAATTTATTGTAGAAAAGGCAATCCCTGGCGCAATTAAAATTTGCGACAGTAAAAAATTATTTTTTGAATAATTTACTATAGAAAAGGTAATCCCTGGCGCAATTAAAATTTGCGACAGTAAAAAATTATTTTTTGCAAAATTTACTATAGAAAAGGCAATCCCTGGCATAATTAAAATTAGCGACAGTAGAAAATTAGTTTTTGAAAAATTTACTGTAGAAAAGTCAATCCCTGCCGCAATTAAAATTTGCGACAGTAATATATTAAATTTTGAAAAATTTACTATAGAAAAGGCAATCCCTGGCGCAATTAAAATTTGCGACAGTATAAAATTAATTTTTGAAAAATTTACTATAGAAAAGGCAATCCCTGGCGCAATTAAAATTTGCGACAGTAGAAAATTATTTTTTGCAAAATTTACTATAGAAAAGGCAATCCCTGGCGCAATTAAAATTTGCGACAGTATAAAATTAATTTTTGAAAAATTTACTATAGAAAAGGCAATCCCTGCGTAATTAAAATTTGCGACAGTAAAAATTAGTTTTTGAAAAATTTACTGTAGGAAAGGCAATCCCTGGCGCAATTAAAATTTGCGACAGTAAAAACTTATTTTTTGAATAATTTACTATAGAAAAGGCAATCCCTGGCGTATTTAAAATTTGCGACAGTATAAAATTAAATTTTGAAAAATTTACTGTAGAAAAGGCAATCCCTGGCGCAATTAAAATTTGCGACAGTAAAAAATTATTTTTTGAATAATTTACTATAGAAAAGGCAATCCCTGGCGTATTTAAAATTTGCTACAGTATAAAATTATTTTTTGAATAATTTACTATAGAAAAGGCAATCCCTGGCGTAATTAAAATTTGCTACAGTATAAAATTAAATTTTGAAAAATTTACTTTAGAAAAGGCAATCCCTGGCGTAATTAAAATTTGCGACAGTAAAAAATTAATTTTTGAAAAGTTTACTATAGAAAAGGCAATCCCTGGCGTAATTAAAATTTGCTACAGTAAAAAATTAAATTTTGAAAAATTTACTATAGAAAAGGCAATCCCTGGCGCAATTAAAATTTGCGACAGTAAAAAATAATTTTTTGAAAAATTTACTATAGAAAAGGCAATCCCTGGCGTAATTAAAATTTGCTACAATATAAAATTAAATTTTGAAAAATTTACTATAGAAAGGCAATCCCTGGCGTAATTAAAATTTGTGACAGTAAAAAATTAATTTTTGAAAAATTTACTATAGAAAAGGCAATCCCTGGCGTAATTAAAATTTGCGACAGTAAAAAATTATTTTTTGAAAAATTTACTATAGAAAAGGCAATCCCTGGCGCAATTAAAATTTGCGACAGTAAAAAATTATTTTTTGCAAAATTTACTATAGAAAAGGCAATCCCTGGCGTATTTAAAATTTGCGACGGTAAAAAATTATTTTTTGAAAAATTTACTGTAGAAAAGGCAATCCCTGGCGCAATTAAAATTTGCGACAGTAAAAAATTATTTTTTGAATAATTTACTATAGAATAGGCAATCCCTGGCGCATTTAAAATTTGCGACAGTATAAAATTAAATTTTGAAAAATTTACTGTAGAAAAGGCAATCCCTGGCGCAATTAAAATTTGCGACAGTAAAAAATTATTTTTGAAAAATTTACTATAGAAAAGGCAATCCTTGGCGTAATTAAAATTTGCGAAAGTAGAAAATTAATTTTTGAAAAATTTACTGTAGAAAAGGCAATCCCTGCCGGAATTAAAATTTGCGACAGTAAAAAATTAAATTTTGAAAAATTTACTATAGAAAAGGCAATCCCTGGCGTAATTAAAATTTGCGACAGTAAAAAAATAGTTTTTGAAAAATTTACTGTAGAAAAGGCAATCCCTGGCACAATTAAAATTTGCGACAGTAAAAAATTATTTTTTGAAAAATTTACTGTAGAAAAGGCAATCCCTGGCGCAATTAAAATTTGCGACTGTAAAAAATTATTTTTTGAATAATTTACTATAGAAAAGGCAATACCTGGCCTATTTAAAATTTGCGACAGTATAAAAATAAATTTTGAAAAATTTACTATAGAAAAGGTAAACCCTGGCGCAATTAAAATTTGCGACAGTAAAAAATTATTTTTTGCAAAATTTACTATAGAAACGGCAATCCCTGGCGTAATTAAAATTTGCGACAGTAGAAAATTAGTTTTTGAAAAATTTACTGTAGAAAAGGCAATCCCTGCCGCAATTAAAATTTGCGACAGTAATATATTAAATTTTGAAAAATTTACTATAGAAAGGGCAATCCCTGGCGTAATTAAAATTTGCGACAGTTAAAAATTAGTTTTTGAAAAATTTATTGTAGAAAAGGCAATCCCTGGCGCAATTAAAATTTGCGACAGTAAAAAATTATTTTTTGAATAATTTACTATAGAAAAGGTAATCCCTGGCGCAATTAAAATTTGCGACAGTAAAAAATTATTTTTTGGAAAATTTACTATAGAAAAGGCAATCCCTGGCATAATTAAAATTAGCGACAGTAGAAAATTAGTTTTTGAAAAATTTACTGTAGAAAAGGCAATCCCTGCCGCAATTAAAATTTGCGACAGTAATATATTAAATTTTGAAAAATTTACTATAGAAAAGGCAATCCCTGGCGCAATTAAAATTTGCGACAGTATAAAATTAATTTTTGAAAAATTTACTATAGAAAAGGCAATCCCTGGCGCAATTAAAATTTGCGACAGTAGAAAATTATTTTTTGCAAAATTTACTATAGAAAAGGCAATCCCTGGCGCAATTAAAATTTGCGACAGTATAAAATTAATTTTTGAAAAATTTACTATAGAAAAGGCAATCCCTGGCGTAATTAAAATTTGCGACAGTAAAAATTAGTTTTTGAAAAATTTACTGTAGGAAAGGCAATCCCTGGCGCAATTAAAATTTGCGACAGTAAAAACTTATTTTTTGAATAATTTACTATAGAAAAGGCAATCCCTGGCGTATTTAAAATTTGCGACAGTATAAAATTAAATTTTGAAAAATTTACTGTAGAAAAGGCAATCCCTGGCGCAATTAAAATTTGCGACAGTAAAAAATTATTTTTTGAATAATTTACTATAGAAAAGGAAATCCCTGGCGTATTTAAAATTTGCGACAGTATAAAATTATTTTTTGAATAATTTACTATAGAAAAGGTAATCCCTGGCGCAATTAAAATTTGCGACAGTAAAAAATTAGTTTTTGAAAAATTTACTATAGAAAAGGCAATCCCTGGCGCAATTAAAATTTGCGACAGTAGAAAATTATTTTTTGCAAAATTTACTATAGAAAAGGCAATCCCTGGCGCAATTAAAATTTGCGACAGTATAAAATTAATTTTTGAAAAATTTACTATAGAAAAGGCAATCCCTGGCGTAATTAAAATTTGCGACAGTAAAAAATTAGTTTTTGAAAAATTTACTGTAGAAAAGGCAATCCCTGGCGCAATTAAAATTTGCGACAGTAAAAAATTATTTTTTGAATAATTTACTATAGAAAAGGCAATCCCTGGCGTATTTAAAATTTGCGACAGTATAAAATTAAATTTTGAAAAATTTACTATAGAAAAGGCAATCCCTGGCGCAATTAAAATTCGCGACAGTAAAAAATTAATTTTTGCAAAATATACTATAGAGAAGGCAATCCCTGGCGTATTTAAAATTTGCGACAGTAAAAAATTATTTTTTGAAAAATTTACTGTAGAAAAGGCAATCCCTGGCGTAATTAAAATTTGCGACAGTAAAAAATTAGTTTTTGAATAATTTACTATAGAAAAGGCAATCCCTGGCGCAATTAAAATTTGCGACAGTAAAAAATTATTTTTTGAAAAATTTACTATAGAACAGGCAATCCCTGGCGTAATTAAAATTTGCGACAGTATAAAATTAAATTATGAAAAATTTACTATAGAAAAGGCAATCCCTGGCGTAATTAAAATTTGCGACAGTAAAAAATTAATTTTTGAAAAAATTACTATAGAAAAGGCAATCCCTGGCGTAATTAAAATTTGCGACAGTAAAAAATTATTTTTTGAATAATTTACTATAGAAAAGGCAATCCCTGGCGCAATTAAAATTTGCGACAGTAAAAAATTATTTTTTGCAAAATTTACTATAGAAAAAAATTATTTTTTGAAAAATTTACTGTAGAAAAGGCAATCCCTGGCGCAATTAAAATTTGCGACAGTAAAAAATTATTTTTTGACTAATTTACTATAGAAAAGAAAATCCCTGGCGTATTTAAAATTTGCGACGGTATAAAATTAAATTTTGAAAAATTTACTATAGAAAAGGCAATCCCTGGCGCAATTAAAATTTGCGACAGTGAAAAATTATTTTTTGCAAAATTTACTATAGAAAAGGCAATCCCTGGCGTAATTAAATTTTGCGACAGTAGAAAATTAGTTTTTGAAAAATTTACTGTAGAAAAGGCAATCCCTGCCGGAATTAATATTTGCGACAGTTAAAAATTAAATTTTGAAAAATTTACTATAGAAAAGGCAATCACTGGCGTAATTAAAATTTGCGACAGTAAAAAATTATTTTTTGAATAATTTACTATAGAAAAGGCAATCCCTGGCGCAATTAAAATTTGCGACAGTAAAAAATTATTTTTTGAAAAATTTACTATAGAAAAGGGAATCCCTGGCGTATTTAAAATTTGCGACAGTAAAAAATTATTTTTTGAAAAATTTACTGTAGTAAAGGCAATCCCTGCAGCAATTAAAATTTGCGACAATAAAAAATTATTTTTTGCAAAATTTACTATAGAAAAGGCAATCCCTGGCGTATTTAAAATTTGCGACAGAAGAAAATAATTTTTTGAAAAATTTACTGTAGAAAAGGCAATCCCTGGCGTATTTAAAATTTGCGACAGTATAAAATTAAATTTTGAAAAATTTACTATAGAAAAGGCAATCCCTGGCGCAATTAAAATTTGCGACAGTAAAAAATTAATTTTTGAAAAATTTAATATAGAAAAGGCAATCCCTGGCGCAATTAAAATTTGCGATAGTAAAAAATTATTTTTTGAAAAATTTACTATAGAAAAGGCAATCCTTGGGGTATTTAAAATTTGCGACAGTAAAAAATTATTTTTTGAAAAATTTACTGTAGAAAAGGCAATCCCTGGCGCAATTAAAATTTTCGACAGTAAAAAATTATTTTTTGAAAAATTTACTGTAGTAAAGGCAATCCCTGCCGCAATTAAAATTTGCGACAGTAAAAAATTATTTTTCGCAAAATTTACTGTAGAAAAGGCAATCCCTGGCGTATTTAAAATTTGCGACAGTATAAAATTAAATTTTGAAAAATTTCCTATAGAAAAGGCAATCCCTGGCGCAATTAAAATTTACGACAGTAAAAAACTAATTTTTGAAAAATTTACTATAGAAAAGCAATCCCTGGCACAATTAAAATTTGCGACAGTTAAAAATTAATTTTTGAAAAATTTACTATAGAAAAGGCAATCCCTGGCGTATTTAAAATTTGCGACAGTAAAAAATTATTTTCTGAAAAATTTACTGTAGAAAAGGCAATCCCTGGCGCAATTAAAATTTTCGACAGTAAAAAATAATTTTTTGAAAAATTTACTGTGGAAAAGGCAATCCCTGCCGCAATTAAAATTTGCGACAGTAAAAAATTATTTTTTGCAAAATTTACTATAGAAAAGGCAATCCCTGGCGTATTTAAAATTTGCGACAGTAGAAAATTATTTTTTGAATAATTTACTATAGAAAAGGCAATCCCTGGCGCAATTAAAATTTGCGACAGTTAAAAATTAATTTTTGAAAAATTTACTATAGAAAAGGCATTCCCTGGCGTAATTAAAATTTGCGACAGTAAAAAAATATTTTTTGAATAATTTACTATAGAAAAGGCAATCCCTGGCGCAATTAAGATTTGCGACAGTAGAAAATTATTTTTTGAAAAATTTACTATAGAAAAGGCAATCCCTGGCGCAATTAAAATTTGCGACAGTATAAAATTAATTTTTGAAAAATTTACTATAGAAAAGGCAATCCCTGGCGTATTTAAAATTTGCGACAGTAAAAATTTATTTTTTGAAAAATTTCCTGTAGAAAAGGCAATCCCTGGCGCAATTAAAATTTTCGACAGTAAAAAATTATTTTTTGAAAAATTTACTGTAGTAAAGGCAATCCCTGCCGCAATTAAAATTTGCGACAGTAAAAAATTATTTTTCGCAAAATTTACTGTAGAAAAGGCAATCCCTGGCGTATTTAAAATTTGCGACAGTATAAAATTAAATTTTGAAAAATTTCCTATAGAAAAGGCAATCCCTGGCGCAATTAAAATTTACGACAGTAAAAAACTAATTTTTGAAAAATTTACTATAGAAAAGCAATCCCTGGCACAATTAAAATTTGCGACAGTTAAAAATTAATTTTTGAAAAATTTACTATAGAAAAGGCAATCCCTGGCGTATTTAAAATTTGCGACAGTAAAAAATTATTTTCTGAAAAATTTACTGTAGAAAAGGCAATCCCTGGCGCAATTAAAATTTTCGACAGTAAAAAATAATTTTTTGAAAAATTTACTGTGGAAAAGGCAATCCCTGTCGCAATTAAACTTTGCGACAATAAAAAAATTTTTTTTGCAAAATTTACTATAGAAAAGGCAACCCCTGGCGTATTTAAAATTTGCGACAGTAAAAAATTAATTTTTGAAAAATTTACTATAGAAAAGGCAATCCCTGGCGTAATTAAAATTTGCGACAGTAAAAAAATATTTTTTGAATAATTTACTAAAGAAAAGGCAATCCCTGGTGCAATTAAAATTTGCGACGGTAGAAAATTATTTTTTGCAAAATTTACTATAGAAAAGGCAATCCCTGGCGCAATTAAAATTTGCGACAGTATAAAATTAATTTTTGAAAAATTTTCTATAGAAAAGGCAATCCCTGGCGTAATTAAAATTTGCGGCAGTAGAAAATTATTTTTTGCAATATTTACTATAGAAAAAGGCAATCCCTGCCGCAATTAAAATTTGCGACAGTATAAAATTAAATTTTGAAAACTTTACTATAGAAAAGGCAGTCCCTGACATAATTAAAATTTGCGACAGTAAAAAATTAGTTTTTGAAAAATTTACTATAGAAAAGGCAATCCCTGGCGCAATTAAAATTTGCGACAGTAGAAAATTATTTTTTTTGCAAAATTTACTATAGAAAAAGCAATCCCTGGCGAAATTAAAATTTGCGACAGCAAAAAATTAATTTTTGAAAAATTTACTATAGAAAAGGCAATCCCTGGCGTGTTTAAAATTTGCGACAGTAAAAAATTAATTTTTGAAAAATTTACAATAGAAAAGGCAATCACTGGCGTAATTAAAATTTGCGACAGTAAAAAATTATTTTTTGCAAAATTTACTATAGGAAAGGCAATCCCTGGCGTATTTAAAATTTGCGACAGTAGAAAATTATTTTTTGAATAATTTACTATAGAAAAGGCAATCCCTGGCGTAATTAAAATTTGCGACAGTAAAAAATTATTTTTTGAAAAATTTACTATAGAAAAGGCAATCCCTGGCGCAATTAAAATTTGCGACAGTTAAAAATTAATTTTTGAAAAATTTACTATAGAAAAGGAAATCCCTGGCGTAATTAAAATTTGCGACAGTAAAAAAATACTTTTTGAATAATTTACTATAGAAAAGGCAATCCCTGGCGCAATTAAAATTTGCGACAGTATAAAATTAAATTTTGAAAAATTTACTATAGAAAAGGCAATCCCTGGCGCAATTAAAATTTGCGAAAGTAAAAAATTATTTTTTGAAAAATTTACTATAGAAAAGGCAATACCTGGCGTAATTAAAACTTGCGACAGTAAAAAATTAGTTTTTGAAAAATTTACTATAGAAAAGGCAATCCCTGGCGCAATTAAAATTTGCGACAGTAGAAAATTATTTTTTGCAAAATTTACTATAGAAAAGGCAATCCCTGGCGCAATTAAAATTTGCGACAGTATAAAATTAATTTTTGAAAAATTTACTATAGAAAAGGCAATCCCTGGCGTAATTAAAATTTGCGGCAGTAGAAAGTTATTTTTTTCAATATTTACTATAGAAAAGGCAATCCCTGCCGCAATTAAAATTTGCGACAGTATAAAATTAAATTTTGAAAATTTACTATAAAAAAGGCATTCCCTGGCGAAATTAAAATTTGCGACAGTAAAAAATTAGTTTTTGAAAAATTTACTATAGAAAAGGCAATCCCTGGCGCAATTAAAATTTGCGAGAGTAGAAAATTATTTTTTGCAAAATTTACTATAGAAAAGGTAATCCCTGGCGAAATTAAAATTTGCGGCAGCAAAAAATTAATTTTTGAAAAATTTACTATAGAAAAGGCAATCCCTGGCGCAATTAAAATTTGCGACAGTATAAAATTAATTTTTGAAAAATTTACTATAGAAAAGGCAATCCCTGGCGTAATTAAAATTTGCGACAGTAAAAAATTAGTTTTTGAAAAATTTACTGTAGAAAAGGCAATCCCTGGCGCAATTAAAATTTTCGACAGTAAAAAATTATTTTTTGAATAATTTACTATAGAAAAGGCAATCCCTGGCGTATTTAAAATTTGCGACAGTATAAAATTAAATTTTGAAAAATTTACTATAGAAAAGGCAATCCCTGGCGCAATTAAAATTCGCGACAGTAAAAAATTAATTTTTGCAAAATATACTATAGAAAAGGCAATCCCTGGCGTATTTAAAATTTGCGACAGTAAAAAATTATTTTTTGAAAAATTTACTGTAGAAAAGGCAATCCCTGGCGTAATTAAAATTTGCGACAGTAAAAAATTATTTTTTGAATAATTTACTATAGAAAAGGCAATCCCTGGCGCAATTAAAATTTGCGACAGTAAAAAATTATTTTTTGAAAAATTTACTATAGAACAGGCAATCCCTGGCGTAATTAAAATTTGCGACAGTATAAAATTAAATTATGAAAAATTTACTATAGAAAAGGCAATCCCTGGCGTAATTAAAATTTGCGACAGTAAAAAATTAATTTTTGAAAAAATTACTATAGAAAAGGCAATCCCTGGCGTAATTAAAATTTGCGACTGTATAAAATTAAATTTTGAAAAATTTACTATAGAAAAGGCAATCCCTGGCGCAATTAAAATTTGCGACAGTGAAAAATTATTTTTTGCAAAATTTACTATAGAAAAGGCAATCCCTGGCGTAATTAAAATTTGCGACAGAAGAAAATAATTTTTTGAAAAATTTACTGTAGAAAAGGCAATCCCTGGCGTATTTAAAATTTGCGACAGTATAAAATTAAATTTTGAAAAATTTACTATAGAAAAGGCAATCCCTGGCGCAATTAAAATTTGCGACAGTAAAAAATTATTTTTTGAAAAATTTACTATAGAAAAGGCAATCCCTGCAGCAATTAAAATTTGCGACAATAAAAAATTATTTTTTGCAAAATTTACTATAGAAAAGGCAATCCCTGGCGTATTTAAAATTTGCGACAGAAGAAAATAATTTTTTGAAAAATTTACTGTAGAAAAGGCAATCCCTGGCGTATTTAAAATTTGCGACAGTATAAAATTAAATTTTGAAAAATTTACTATAGAAAAGGCAATCCCTGGCGCAATTAAAATTTGCGACAGTAAAAAATTAATTTTTGAAAAATTTAATATAGAAAAGGCAATCCCTGGCGCAATTAAAATTTGCGATAGTAAAAAATTATTTTTTGAAAAATTTACTATAGAAAAGGCAATCCTTGGGGTATTTAAAATTTGCGACAGTAAAAAATTATTTTTTGAAAAATTTACTGTAGAAAAGGCAATCCCTGGCGCAATTAAAATTTTCGACAGTAAAAAATTATTTTTTGAAAAATTTACTGTAGTAAAGGCAATCCCTGCCGCAATTAAAATTTGCGACAGTAAAAAATTAATTTTTGAAAAATTTAATATAGAAAAGGCAATCCCTGGCGCAATTAAAATTTGCGATAGTAAAAAATTATTTTTTGAAAAATTTACTATAGAAAAGGCAATCCTTGGGGTATTTAAAATTTGCGACAGTAAAAAATTATTTTTTGAAAAATTTACTGTAGAAAAGGCAATCCCTGGCGCAATTAAAATTTGCGACAGTAAAAAATTATTTTTTGCAAAATTTACTATAGAAAAAAATTATTTTTTGAAAAATTTACTGTAGAAAAGGCAATCCCTGGCGCAATTAAAATTTGCGACAGTAAAAAATTATTTTTTGAAAAATTTACTATAGAAAAGGCAATCCTTGGGGTATTTAAAATTTGCGACAGTAAAAAATTATTTTTGAAAAATTTACTGTAGAAAAGGCAATCCCTGGCGCAATTAAAATTTGCGACAGTAAAAAATTATTTTTTGAAAAATTTACTATAGAACAGGCAATCCCTGGCGTAATTAAAATTTGCGACAGTATAAAATTAAATTATGAAAAATTTACTATAGAAAAGGCAATCCCTGGCGTAATTAAAATTTGCGACAGTAAAAAATTAATTTTTGAAAAAATTACTATAGAAAAGGCAATCCCTGGCGTAATTAAAATTTGCGACGGTATAAAATTAAATTTTGAAAAATTTACTATAGAAAAGGCAATCCCTGGCGCAATTAAAATTTGCGACAGTGAAAAATTATTTTTTGCAAAATTTACTATAGAAAAGGCAATCCCTGGCGTAATTAAAATTTGCGACAGAAGAAAATAATTTTTTGAAAAATTTACTGTAGAAAAGGCAATCCGTGGCGTATTTAAAATTTGCGACAGTATAAAATTAAATTTTGAAAAATTTACTATAGAAAAGGCAATCCCTGGCGCAATTAAAATTTGCGACAGTAAAAAATTATTTTTTGAAAAATTTACTATAGAAAAGGCAATCCCTGCAGCAATTAAAATTTGCGACAATAAAAAATTATTTTTTGCAAAATTTACTATAGAAAAGGCAATCCCTGGCGTATTTAAAATTTGCGACAGAAGAAAATAATTTTTTGAAAAATTTACTGTAGAAAAGGCAATCCCTGGCGTATTTAAAATTTGCGACAGTATAAAATTAAATTTTGAAAAATTTACTATAGAAAAGGCAATCCCTGGCGCAATTAAAATTTGCGACAGTAAAAAATTAATTTTTGAAAAATTTAATATAGAAAAGGCAATCCCTGGCGCAATTAAAATTTGCGATAGTAAAAAATTATTTTTTGAAAAATTTACTATAGAAAAGGCAATCCTTGGGGTATTTAAAATTTGCGACAGTAAAAAATTATTTTTTGAAAAATTTACTGTAGAAAAGGCAATCCCTGGCGCAATTAAAATTTGCGACAGTAAAAAATTATTTTTTGCAAAATTTACTATAGAAAAAAATTATTTTTTGAAAAATTTACTGTAGAAAAGGCAATCCCTGGCGCAATTAAAATTTGCGACAGTAAAAAATTATTTTTTGACTAATTTACTATAGAAAAGGCAATCCCTGGCGTATTTAAAATTTGCGACGGTATAAAATTAAATTTTGAAAAATTTACTATAGAAAAGGCAATCCCTGGCGCAATTAAAATTTGCGACAGTGAAAAATTATTTTTTGCAAAATTTACTATAGAAAAGGCAATCCCTGGCGTAATTAAAATTTGCGACAGTAGAAAATTAGTTTTGAAAAATTTACTGTAGAAAAGGCAATCCCTGCCGGAATTAATATTTGCGACAGTTAAAAATTAAATTTTGAAAAATTTACTATAGAAAAGGCAATCACTGGCGTAATTAAAATTTGCGACAGTAAAAAATTATTTTTTGAATAATTTACTATAGAAAAGGCAATCCCTGGCGCAATTAAAATTTGCGACAGTAAAAAATTATTTTTTGAAAAATTTACTATAGAAAAGGGAATCCCTGGCGTATTTAAAATTTGCGACAGTAAAAAATTATTTTTTGAAAAATTTACTGTAGTAAAGGCAATCCCTGCAGCAATTAAAATTTGCGACAATAAAAAATTATTTTTTGCAAAATTTACTATAGAAAAGGCAATCCCTGGCGTATTTAAAATTTGCGACAGAAGAAAATAATTTTTTGAAAAATTTACTGAAGAAAAGGCAATCCCTGGCGTATTTAAAATTTGCGACAGTATAAAATTAAATTTTGAAAAATTTACTATAGAAAAGGCAATCCCTGGCGCAATTAAAATTTGCGACATTAAAAAATTAATTTTTGAAAAATTTAATATAGAAAAGGCAATCCCTGGCGCAATTAAAATTTGCGATAGTAAAAAATTATTTTTTGAAAAATTTACTATAGAAAAGGCAATCCTTGGGGTATTTAAAATTTGCGACAGTAAAAAATTATTTTTTGAAAAATTTACTGTAGAAAAGGCAATCCCTGGCGCAATTAAAATTTTCGACAGTAAAAAATTATTTTTTGAAAATTTACTGTAGTAAAGGCAATCCCTGCCGCAATTAAAATTTGCGACAGTAAAAAATTATTTTTCGCAAAATTTACTGTAGAAAAGGCAATCCCTGGCGTATTTAAAATTTGCGACAGTATAAAATTAAATTTTGAAAAATTTCCTATAGAAAAGGCAATCCCTGGCGCAATTAAAATTTACGACAGTAAAAAACTAATTTTTGAAAAATTTACTATAGAAAAGGCAATCCCTGGCGCAATTAAAATTTGCGACAGTTAAAAATTAATTTTTGAAAAATTTACTATAGAAAAGGCAATCCCTGGCGTATTTAAAATTTGCGACAGTAAAAAATTATTTTCTGAAAAATTTACTGTAGAAAAGGCAATCCCTGGCGCAATTAAAATTTTCGACAGTAAAAAATAGTTTTTTGAAAAATTTATTGTAGAAAAGGAAATCCCTGCCGCAATTAAAATTTGCGACAGTAAAAAAATATTTTTTGCAAAATTTACTATAGAAAAGGCAATCCCTGGCGTATTTAAAATTTGCGACAGTAGAAAATTATTTTTTGAATAATTTACTATAGAAAAGGCAATACCTGGCGCAATTAAAATTTGCGACAGTTAAAAATTAATTTTTGAAAAATTTACTATAGAAAAGGCATTCCCTGGCGTAATTAAAATTTGCGACAGTAAAAAAGTATTTTTTGAATAATTTACTATAGAAAAGGCAATCCCTGGCGCAATTAAAATTTGCGACAGTAGAAAATTATTTTTTGAAAAATTTACTATAGAAAAGGCAATCCCTGGCGCAATTAAAATTTGCGACAGTATAAAATTAATTTTTGAAAAATTTACTATAGAAAAGGCAATCCCTGGCGTATTTAAAATTTGCGACAGTAAAAATTTATTTTTTGAAAAATTTCCTGTAGAAAAGGCAATCCCTGGCGCAATTAAAATTTTCGACAGTAAAAATTATTTTTTGAAAAATTTACTGTAGAAAAGGCAATCCCTGTCGCAATTAAACTTTGCGACAGTAAAAAAATTTTTTTTGCAAAATTTACTATAGAAAAGGCAATCCCTGGCGCAATTAAAATTTGCGACAGTATAAAATTAATTTTTGAAAAATTTACTATAGAAAAGGCAATCCCTGGCGTAATTAAAATTTGCGGCAGTAGAAAATTATTTTTTGCAATATTTACTATAGAAAAAGGCAATCCCTGCCGCAATTAAAATTTGCGACAGTATAAAATTAAATTTTGAAAGCTTTACTATAGAAAAGGCAGTCCCTGGCATAATTATAATTTGCGACAGTAAAAAATTAGTTTTTGAAAAATTTACTATAGAAAAGGCAATCCCTGGCGCAATTAAAATTTGCGACAGTAGAAAATTATTTTTTTTGCAAAATTTACTATAGAAAAAGCAATCCCTAGCGAAATTAAAATTTGCGACAGCAAAAAATTAATTTTTGAAAAATTTACTATAGAAAAGGCAATCCCTGGCGTATTTAAAATTTGCGACAGTAAAAAATTAATTTTTGAAAAATTTACAATAGAAAAGGCAATCCCTGGCGTAATTAAAATTTGCGACAGTAAAAAATTATTTTTTGCAAAATTTACTATAGGAAAGGCAATCCCTGGCGTATTTAAAATTTGCGACAGTAGAAAATTATTTTTTGAATAATTTACTATAGAAAAGGCAATCCCTGGCGTAATTAAAATTTGCGACAGTAAAAAATTATTTTTTGAAAAATTTACTATAGAAAAGGCAATCCCTGGCGCAATTAAAATTTGCGACAGTTAAAAATTAATTTTTGAAAAATTTACTATAGAAAAGGAAATCCCTGGCGTAATTAAAATTTGCGACAGTAAAAAAATACTTTTTGAATAATTTACTATAGAAAAGGCAATCCCTGGCGCAATTAAAATTTGCGACAGTATAAAATTAAATTTTGAAAAATTTACTATAGAAAAGGCAATCCCTGGCGCAATTAAAATTTGCGAAAGTAAAAAATTATTTTTTGAAAAATTTACTATAGAAAAGGCAATACCTGGCGTAATTAAAACTTGCGACAGTAAAAAATTAGTTTTTGAAAAATTTACTATAGAAAGGGCAATCCCTGGCGCAATTAAAATTTGCGACAGTAGAAAATTATTTTTTGCAAAATTTACTATAGAAAAGGCAATCCCTGGCGCAATTAAAATTTGCGACAGTATAAAATTAATTTTTGAAAAATTTACTATAGAAAAGGCAATCCCTGGCGTAATTAAAATTTGCGGCAGTAGAAAATTATTTTTTTCAATATTTACTATAGAAAAGGCAATCCCTGCCGCAATTAAAATTTGCGACAGTATAAAATTAAATTTTGAAAAATTTACTATAAAAAAGGCATTCCCTGGCGAAATTAAAATTTGCGACAGTAAAAAATTAGTTTTTGAAAAATTTACTATAGAAAAGGCAATCCCTGGCGCAATTAAAATTTGCGAGAGTAGAAAATTATTTTTTGCAAAATTTACTATAGAAAAGGTAATCCCTGGCGAAATTAAAATTTGCGGCAGCAAAAAATTAATTTTTGAAAAATTTACTATAGAAAAGGCAATCCCTGGCGTATTTAAAATTTGCGACAGTAAAAAATTAATTTTTGAAAAATTTACTATAGAAAAGGCAATCCCTGGCGTAATTAAAATTTGCGACAGTAAAAAATTAGTTTTTGAAAAATTTACTGTAGAAAAGGCAATCCCTGGCGTATTTAAAATTTGCGACAGTATAAAATTAAATTTTGAAAAATTTACTATAGAAAAGGCAATCCCTGGCGCAATTAAAATTCGCGACAGTAAAAAATTAATTTTTGCAAAATATACTATAGAAAAGGCAATCCCTGGCGTATTTAAAATTTGCGACAGTAAAAAATTATTTTTTTGAAAAATTTACTGTAGAAAAGGCAATCCCTGGCGTAATTAAAATTTGCGACAGTAAAAAATTAGTTTTTGAATAATTTACTATAGAAAAGGCAATCCCTGGCGCAATTAAAATTTGCGACAGTAAAAAATTTACTATAGAAAAGGCAATCCCTGGCGTAATTAAAATTTGCGACAGTATAAAATTAAATTTTGAAAAATTTACTATAGAAAAGGCAATCCCTGGCGTAATTAAAATTTGCGACAGTAAAAAATTAATTTTTGAAAAATTTACTATAGAAAAGGCAATCCCTGGCGTAATTAAAATTTGCGACAGTAAAAATTATTTTTTGAATAATTTACTATAGAAAAGGCAATCCCTGGCGCAATTAAAATTTGCGACAGTAAAAAATTATTTTTTGCAAAATTTACTATAGAAAAAAATTATTTTTTGAAAAATTTACTGTAGAAAAGGCAATCCCTGGCGCAATTAAAATTTGCGACAGTAAAAAATTATTTTTTGAATAATTTACTATAGAAAAGGCAATCCCTGGCGTATTTAAAATTTGCGACGGTATAAAATTAAATTTTGAAAAATTTACTATAGAAAAGGCAATCCCTGGCGCAATTAAAATTTGCGACAATAAAAAATTATTTTTTGCAAAATTTACTATAGAAAAGGCAATCCCTGGCGTAATTAAAATTTGCGACAGTAGAAAATTAGTTTTTGAAAAATTTACTGTAGAAAAGGCAATCCCTGCCGGAATTAATATTTGCGACAGTAAAAAATTAAATTTTGAAAAATTTACTATAGAAAAGGCAATCCCTGGCGTAATTAAAATTTGCGACAGTAAAAAATTATTTTTTGAATAATTTACTATAGAAAAGGCAATCCCTGGCGCAATTAAAATTTGCGACAGTAAAAAATTATTTTTTGAAAAATTTAATATAGAAAAGGGAATCCCTGGCGTATTTAAAATTTGCGACAGTAACAAATTATTTTTTGAAAAATTTACTGTAGTAAAGGCAATCCCTGCAGCAATTAAAATTTGCGACAGTAAAAAATAATTTTTTGCAAAATTTACTATAGAAAAGGCAATCCCTGGCGTATTTAAAATTTGCGACAGAAGAAAATAATTTTTTGAAAAATTTACTGTAGAAAAGGCAATCCCTGGCGTATTTAAAATTTGCGACAGTATAAAATTAAATTTTGAAAAATTTACTATAGATATGGCAATCCCTGGCGCCATTAAAATTTGCGACAGTAAAAAATTAATTTTTGAAAAATTTAATATAGAAAAGGCAATCCCTGGCGCAATTAAAATTTGCGACAGTTAAAAATTATTTTTTGAAAAATTTACTATAGAAAAGGCAATCCCTGGCGTAATTAAAATTTGCGACAGTAAAAAAATATTTTTTGAATAATTTACTATAGAAAAGGCAATCCCTGGCGCAATTAAAATTTGCGACAGTATAAAATTAATTTTTGAAAAATTTACTATAGAAAAGGCAATCCCTGGCGTATTTAAAATTTGCGACAGTGAAAATTTATTTTTTGAAAAATTTCCTGTAGAAAAGGCAATCCCTGGCGTAATTAAAATTTGCGGCAGTAGAAAATTATTTTTTTCAATATTTACTATAGAAAAGGTAATCCCTGGCGAAATTAAAATTTGCGGCAGCAAAAAATTAATTTTTGAAAAATTTACTATAGAAAAGGCAATCCCTGGCGTATTTAAAATTTGCGACAGTAAAAAATTAATTTTTGAAAAATTTACTATAGAAAAGGCAATCCCTGGCGTAATTAAAATTTGCGACAGTAAAAAATTAGTTTTTGAAAAATTTTCTGTAGAAAAGGCAATCCCTGGCGTATTTAAAATTTGCGACAGTATAAAATTAAATTTTGAATAATTTACTATAGAAAAGGCAATCCCTGGCGCAATTAAAATTCGCGACAGTAAAAAATTAATTTTTGCAAAATATACTATAGAAAAGGCAATCCCTGGCGTATTTAAAATTTGCGACAGTAAAAAATTATTTTTTTGAAAAATTTACTGTAGAAAAGGCAATCCCTGGCGTAATTAAAATTTGCCACAGTAAAAAATTAGTTTTTGAATAATTTACTATAGAAAAGGCAATCCCTGGCGCAATTAAAATTTGCGACAGTAAAAAATTATTTTTTGAAAAATTTACTATAGAAAAGGCAATCCCTGGCGTAATTAAAATTTGCGACAGTATAAAATTAAATTTTGAAAAATTTACTATAGAAAAGGCAATCCCTGGCGTAATTAAAATTTGCGACAGTAAAAAATTAATTTTTGAAAAATCTACTATAGAAAAGGCAATTCCTGGCGTAATTAAAATTTGCGACAGTAAAAAATTATTTTTTGAATAATTTACTATAGAAAAGGCAATCCCTGGCGCAATTAAAATTTGCGACAGTAAAAAATTATTTTTTGCAAAATTTACTATAGAAAAAAATTATTTTTGGAAAATTTACTGTAGAAAAGGCAATCCCTGGCGCAATTAAAATTTGCGACAGTAAAAAATTATTTTTTGAATAATTTACTATAGAAAAGGCAATCCCTGGCGTATTTAAAATTTGCGACGGTATAAAATTAAATTTTGAAAAATTTACTATAGAAAAGGCAATCCCTGGCGCAATTAAAATTTGCGACAATAAAAAATAATTTTTTGCAAAATTTACTATAGAAAAGGCAATCCCTGCCGTAATTAAAATTTGCGACAGTAGAAAATTAGTTTTTGAAAATTTTACTGTAGAAAAGGCAATCCCTGCCGGAATTAATATTTGCGACAGTAAAAAATTAAATTTTGAAAAATTTACTATAGAAAAGGCAATCCCTGGCGTAATTAAAATTTGCGACAGTAAAAAATTATTTTTTGAATAATTTACTATAGAAAAGGCATTCCCTGGCGCAATTAAAATTTGCGACAGTAAAAAATTATTTTTTGAAAAATTTACTATAGAAAAGGCAATCCCTGGCGTAATTAAAATTTGCGACAGTAGAAAATTAGTTTTTGACAAATTTACTGTAGAAAAGGCAATCCCTGCCGGAATTAATATTTGCGACAGTAAAAAATTAAATTTTGAAAAATTTACTATAGAAAAGGCAATCCCTGGCGTAATTAAAATTTGCGACAGTAAAAAATTATTTTTTGAATAATTTACTATAGAAAAGGCAATCCCTGGCGCAATTAAAATTTGTGACAAAAAAAAATTATTTTTTGAAAAATTTACTATAGAAAAGGGAATCCCTGGCGTATTTAAAATTTGCGACAGTAACAAATTATTTTTTGAAAAATTTACTGTAGTAAAGGCAATCCCTGCAGCAATTAAAATTTGCGACAGTAAAAAATTATTTTTTGCAAAATTTACTATAGAAAAGGCAATCCCTGGCGTATTTAAAATTTGCGACAGAAGAAAATAATTTTTTGAAAAATTTACTGTAGAAAAGGCAATCCCTGGCGTATTTAAAATTTGCGACAGTATAAAATTAAATTTTGAAAAATTTACTATAGAAATGGCAATCCCTGGCGCCATTAAAATTTGCGACAGTAAAAAATTAATTTTTGAAAAATTTAATATAGAAAAGGCAATCCCTGGCGCAATTAAAATTTGCGACAGTTAAAAATTATTTTTGAAAAATTTACTATAGAAAGGGCAATCCCTGGCGTAATTAAAATTTGCGACAGTAAAAAAATATTTTTTGAATAATTTACTATAGAAAAGGCAATCCCTGGCGCAATTAAAATTTGCGACAGTATAAAATTAATTTTTGAAAAATTTACTATAGAAAAGGCAATCCCTGGCGTATTTAAAATTTGCGACAGTAAAAATTTATTTTTTGAAAAATTTCCTGTAGAAAAGGCAATCCCTGGCGTAATTAAAATTTGCGGCAGTAGAAAATTATTTTTTTCAATATTTACTATAGAAAAGGCAATCCCTGCCGCAATTAAAATTTGCGACAGTATAAAATTAAATTTTGAAAAATTTACTATAAAAAAGGCATTCCCTGGCGAAATTAAAATTTGCGACAGTAAAAAATTAGTTTTTGAAAAATTTACTATAGAAAAGGCAATCCCTGGCGCAATTTAAATTTGCGAGAGTAGAAAATTATTTTTTGCAAAATTTACTATAGAAAAGGTAATCCCTGGCGAAATTAAAATTTGCGGCAGCAAAAAATTAATTTTTGAAAAATTTACTATAGAAAAGGCAATCCCTGGCGTATTTAAAATTTGCGACAGTAAAAAATTAATTTTTGAAAAATTTACTATAGAAAAGGCATCCCTGGCGTAATTAAAATTTGCGACAGTAAAAAATTAGTTTTTGAAAAATTTACTGTAGAAAAGGCAATCCCTGGCGTATTTAAAATTTGCGACAGTATAAAATTAAATTTTGAAAAATTTACTATAGAAAAGGCAATCCCTGGCGCAATTAAAATTCGCGACAGTAAAAAATTAATTTTTGCAAAATATACTATAGAAAAGGCAATCCCTGGCGTATTTAAAATTTGCGACAGTAAAAAATTATTTTTTTGAAAAATTTACTGTAGAAAAGGCAATCCCTGGCGTAATTAAAATTTGCGACAGTAAAAAATTAGTTTTTGAATAATTTACTATAGAAAAGGCAATCCCTGGCGCAATTAAAATTTGCGACAGTAAAAAATTATTTTTTGAAAAATTTACTATAGAAAAGCCAATCCCTGGCGTAATTAAAATTTGCGACAGTATAAAATTAAATTTTGAAAAATTTACTATAGAAAAGGCAATCCCTGGCGTAATTAAAATTTGCGACAGTAAAAAATTAATTTTTGAAAAATTTACTATAGAAAAGGCAATCCCTGGCGTAATTAAAATTTGCGACAGTAAAAAATTATTTTTTGAATAATTTACTATAGAAAAGGCAATCCCTGGCGCAATTAAAATTTGCGACAGTAAAAATTATTTTTTGCAAAATTTACTATAGAAAAAAATTATTTTTTTGAAAAATTTACTGTAGAAAAGGCAATCCCTGGCGCAATTAAAATTTGCGACAGTAAAAAATTATTTTTTGAATAATTTACTATAGAAAAGGCAATCCCTGGCGTATTTAAAATTTGCGACGGTATAAAATTAAATTTTGAAAAATTTACTATAGAAAAGGCAATTCCTGGCGCAATTAAAATTTGCGACAATAAAAAATTATTTTTTGCAAAATTTACTATAGAAAAGGCAATCCCTGGCGTAATTAAAATTTGCGACAGTAGAAAATTAGTTTTTGAAAAATTTACTGTAGAAAAGGCAATCCCTGCCGGAATTAATATTTGCGACAGTAAAAAATTAGATTTTGAAAAATTTACTATAGAAAAGGCAATCCCTGGCGTAATTAAAATTTGCGACAGTAAAAAATTATTTTTTGAATAATTTACTATAGAAAAGGCAATCCCTGGCGCAATTAAAATTTGCGACAGTAAAAAATTATTTTTTGAAAAATTTACTATAGAAAAGGGAATCCCTGGCGTATTTAAAATTTGCGACAGTAACAAATTATTTTTTGAAAAATTTACTGTAGTAAAGGCAATCCCTGCAGCAGTTAAAATTTGCGACAGTAAAAAATTATTTTTTGCAAAATTTACTATAGAAAAGGCAATCCCTGGCGTATTTAAAATTTGCGACAGAAGAAAATAATTTTTTGAAAAATTTACTGTAGAAAAGGCAATCCCTGGCGTATTTAAAATTTGCGACAGTATAAAATTAAATTTTGAAAAATTTACTATAGAAATGGCAATCCCTGGCGCCATTAAAATTTGCGACAGTAAAAAATTAATTTTTGAAAAATTTAATATAGAAAAGGCAATCCCTGGCGCAATTAAAATTTGCGACAGTTAAAAATTATTTTTTGAAAAATTTACTATAGAAAAGGCAATCCCTGGCGTAATTAAAATTTGCGACAGTAAAAAAATATTTTTTGAATAATTTACTATAGAAAAGGCAATCCCTGGCGCAATTAAAATTTGCGACAGTATAAAATTAATTTTTGAAAAATTTACTATAGAAAAGGCAATCCCTGGCGTATTTAAAATTTGCGACAGTAAAAATTTATTTTTGAAAAATTTCCTGTAGAAAAGGCAATCCCTGGCGCAATTAAAATTTTCGACAGTAAAAAATTATTTTTTGAAAAATTTACTGTAGAAAAGGCAATCCCTGTCGCAATTAAACTTTGCGACAGTAAAAAATTTTTTTTTGCAAAATTTACTATAGAAAAGGCAATCCCTGGCGTATTTAAAATTTGCGACAGTAGAAAATTATTTTTTGAATAATTTACTATAGAAAAGGCAATCCCTGGCGCAATTAAAATTTGCGACAGTAAAAAATTAATTTTTGAAAAATTTACTATAGAAAAGGCAATCCCTGGCGTAATTAAAATTTGCGACAGTAAAAAATATTTTTTGAATAATTTACTATAGAAAAGGCAATCCCTGGGGCAATTAAAATTTGCGACAGTAGAAAATTATTTTTTGCAAAATTTACTATAGAAAAGGCAATCCCTGGCGCAATTAAAATTTGCGACAGTATAAAATTAATTTTTGAAAAATTTACTATAGAAAAGGCAATCCCTGGCGTAATTAAAATTTGCGGCAGTAGAAAATTATTTTTTGCAATATTTACTATAGAAAAGCAATCCCTGCCGCAATTAAAATTTGCGACAGTATAAAATTAAATTTTGAAAACTTTACTATAGAAAAGGCAGTCCCTGGCATAATTAAAATTTGCGACAGTAAAAAATTAGTTTTTGAAAAATTTACTATAGAAAGGGCAATCCCTGGCGAAATTAAAATTTGCGACAGTAGAAAATTATTTTTTTTGCAAAATTTACTATAGAAAAAGCAATCCCTGGCGAAATTAAAATTTGCGACAGCAAAAAATTAATTTTTGAAAAATTTACTATAGAAAAGGCAATCCCTGGCGTATTTAAAATTTGCGACAGTAAAAAATTAATTTTTGAAAAATTTACAATAGAAAAGGCAATCCCTGGCGTAATTAAAATTTGCGACAGTAAAAAATTATTTTTTGCAAAATTTACTATAGAAAAGGCAATCCCTGGCGTATTTAAAATTTGCGACAGCAGAAAATTATTTTTTGAATAATTTACTATAGAAAAGGCAATCCCTGGCGTAATTAAAATTTGCGACAGTAAAAAATTATTTTTTGAAAAATTTACTATAGAAAAGGCAATCCCTGGCGCAATTAAAATTTGCGACAGTTAAAAATCAATTTTTGAAAAATTTACTGTAGAAAAGGCAATCCCTGGCGTAATTAAAATTTGCGACAGTAAAAAAATATTTTTTGAATAATTTACTATAGAAAAGGCAATCCCTGGCGCAATTAAAATTTGCGACAGTATAAAATTAAATTTTGAAAAATTTACTATAGAAAAGGCAATCCCTGGCGCAATTAAAATTTGCGAAAGTAAAAAATTATTTTTTGAAAAATTTACTATAGAAAAGGCAATCCCTGGCGTAATTAAAACTTGCGACAGTAAAAAATTAGTTTTTGAAAAATTTACTATAGAAAAGTCAATCCCTGGCGCAATTAAAATTTGCGACAGTAGAAAATTATTTTTTGCAAAATTTACTATAGAAAAGGCAATCCTGGCGCAATTAAAATTTGCGACAGTATAAAATTAATTTTTGAAAAATTTACTATAGAAAAGGCAATCCCTGGCGTAATTAAAATTTGCGGCAGTAGAAAACTATTTTTTTCAATATTTACTATAGAAAAGGCAATCCCTGCCGCAATTAAAATTTGCGACAGTATAAAATTAAATTTTGAAAAATTTACTATAAAAAAGGCATTCCCTGGCGAAATTAAAATTTGCGACAGTAAAAAATTAGTTTTTGAAAAATTTACTATAGAAAAGGCAATCCCTGGCGCAATTAAAATTTGCGACAGTAGAAAATTATTTTTTGAAAAATTTACTATAGAAAAGGCAATCCCTGGGGCATTTAAAATTTGCGACAGTAAAAAATTATTTTTGAAAAATTTACTGTAGAAAAGGCAATCCCTGGCGCAATTAAAATATTCGACAGTAAAAAATTATTTTTTGAAAAATTTACTGTAGAAAAGGCAATCCCTGCCGCAATTAAAATTTGCGACAGTAAAAAATTATTTTTTGCAAAATTTACTATAGAAAAGGCAATCCCTGGCGTATTTAAAATTTGCGACAGTAGAAAATTATTTTTTGAATAATTTACTATAGAAAAGGCAATCCCTGGCGTAATTAAAATTTGCGACAGTAAAAAATTATTTTTTGAAAAATTTACTATAGAAAAGGCAATCCCTGGCGCAATTAAAATTTGCGACAGTTAAAAATTAATTTTTGAAAAATTTACAATAGAAAAGGCAATCCCTGGCGTAATTAAAATTTGCGACAGTAAAAAAATATTTTTTGAATAATTTACTATAGAAAAGGCAATCCCTGGCGCAATTAAAATTTGCGACAGTAGAAAATTATTTTTTGTAAAATTTACTATAGAAAAGGCAATCCCTGGCGCAATTAAAATTTGCGACAGTATAAAATTAATTTTTGAAAAATTTACTATAGAAAAGGCAATCCCTGGCGTAATTAAAATTTGCGGCAGTAGAAAATTATTTTTTGCAATATTTACTATAGAAAAGGCAATCCCTGCCGCAATTAAAATTTGCGACAGTATAAAATTAAATTTTGAAAACTTTACTATAGAAAAGGCAGTCCCTGGCGTAATTAAAATTTGCGACAGTAAAAAATTAGTTTTTGAAAAATTTACTATAGAAAAGGCAATCCCTGGCGCAATTAAAATTTGCGACAGTCGAAAATTATTTTTTTGCAAAATTTACTATAGAAAAGGCAATCCCTGGCGAAATTAAAATTTGCGATAGTAAAAAATTAATTTTTGAAAAATTTACTATAGAAAAGGCAATCCCTGGCGTAATTAAAATTTGCGACAGTAAAAAATTATTTTTTGAAAAATTTACTATAAAAAAAGCTAACCCTGGCGTAATTAAAATTTGCGACAGTAAAAAATTATATTTTGAAAAATTTACTGTAAAAAAAAAGCAATCCCTGGCGCAATTAAAAGTTGCGACAATAAAAAAATATTTTTTGAAAAAGTTACTATAGAAAAGGCAATCCCTGGCGCAATTAAAATTTGCGACAGTAAAAAATAATTTTTTGAAAAATTTACTATAGAAAAGGCAATCCCTGGCGTAATTAAAATTTGCTACAGTATAAAATTAAATTTTGAAAAATTTACTATAGAAAAGGCAATCCCTGGCGCAATTAAAATTTGCGACAGTAAAAAATAATTTTTTGAAAAATTTACTATAGAAAAGGCAATTCCTGGCGTAATTAAAATTTGCTACAGTATAAATTTAAATTTTGAAAAATTTGCTATAGAAAAGGCAATCCCTGGCGTAATTAAAATTTGCGACAGTAAAAAATTAATATTTGAAAAATTTACTATAGAAAAGGCAATCCCTGGCGTAATTAAAATTTGCGACAGTAAAAAATTATTTTTTGAATAATTTACTATAGAAAAGGCAATCCCTGGCGCAATTAAAATTTGCGACAGTAAAAAAATTTTTTTGCAAAATTTACTATAGAAAAGGCAATCCCTGGCGTATTTAAAATTTGCGACAGTAAAAAATTATTTTTTTAAAAATTTACTGTAGAAAAGGCAATCCCTGGCGTAATTAACATTTGCTACAGTATAAAATTAAATTTTGAAAAATTTACTATAGAAAAGGCCATCCCTGGCGTAATTAAAATTTGCGACAGTAAAAAATTAATTTTTGAAAAATTTACTATAGAAAAGGCAATCCCTGGCGTAATTAAAATTTGCTACAGTAAAAAATTAAATTTTGAAAAATTTACTATAGAAAACGCAATCCCTGGCGCAATTAAAATTTGCGACAGTAAAAAATAATTTTTTGAAAAATTTACTATAGAAAAGGCAATCCCTGGCGTAATTAAAATTTGCTACAGAAAAAAATTAATTTTTGAAAAATTTACTATAGAAAAGGCAATCCCTGGCGTAATTTTAATTTGCGACAGTAAAAAATTATTTTTTGAATAATTTACTATAGAAAAGGCAATCCCTGGCGCAATTAAAATTTGCGACAGTAAAAAATTATTTTTTGCAAAATTTACTATAGAAAAGGCAATCCCTGGCGTATTTAAAATTTGCGACAGTAAAAAATTATTTTTTGAAAAATTTACTATAAAAAAGGCAATCCCTGGCGTAATTAAAATTTGCGACAGTAAAAAATTATTTTTTGAAAAATTTAGTGTAGAAAAGGCAATCCCTGGCGCAATTAAAATATTCGACAGTAAAAAATTATTTTTTGAAAAATTTACTGTAGAAAAGGCAATCCCTGGCGCAATTAAAATTTGCGAAAGTATAAAATTATTTTTTGCAAAATTTACTATAGAAAAGGCAATCCCTGGCGTATTTAAAATTTGCGACAGTAGAAAATTATTTTTTGAATAATTTACTATAGAAAAGGCAATCCCTGGCGTAATTAAAATTTGCGACAGTAAAAAATTATTTTTTGAAAAATTTACTATAGAAAAGGCAATCCCTGGCGCAATTAAAATTTGCGACAGTTAAAAATTAATTTTTGAAAAATTTACAATAGAAAAGGCAATCCCTGGCGTAATTAAAATTTGCGACAGTAAAAAAATATTTTTTGAATAATTTACTATAGAAAAGGCAATCCCTGGCGCAATTAAAATTTGCGACAGTAGAAAATTATTTTTTGTAAAATTTACTATAGAAAAGGCAATCCCTGGCGCAATTAAAATTTGCGACAGTATAAAATTAATTTTTGAAAAATTTACTATAGAAAAGGCAATCCCTGGCGTAATTAAAATTTGCGGCAGTAGAAAATTATTTTTTGCAATATTTACTATAGAAAAGGCAATCCCTGCCGCAATTAAAATTTGCGACAGTATAAAATTAAATTTTGAAAACTTTACTATAGAAAAGGCAGTCCCTGGCGTAATTAAAATTTGCGACAGTAAAAAATTAGTTTTTGAAAAATTTACTATAGAAAAGGCAATCCCTGGCGCAATTAAAATTTGCGACAGTCGAAAATTATTTTTTTGCAAAATTTACTATAGAAAAGGCAATCCCTGGCGAAATTAAAATTTGCGATAGTAAAAAATTAATTTTTGAAAAATTTACTATAGAAAAGGCAATCCCTGGCGTAATTAAAATTTGCGACAGTAAAAAATTATTTTTTGAAAAATTTACTATAAAAAAAGCCAACCCTGGCGTAATTAAAATTTGCGACAGTAAAAAATTATATTTTGAAAAATTTACTGTAGAAAAGGCAATCCCTGGCGCAATTAAAAGTTGCGACAATAAAAAAATATTTTTTGAAAAAGTTACTATAGAAAAGGCAATCCCTGGCGCAATTAAAATTTGCGACAGTAAAAAATAATTTTTTGAAAAATTTACTATAGAAAAGGCAATCCCTGGCGTAATTAAAATTTGCTACAGTATAAAATTAAATTTTGAAAAATTTACTATAGAAAAGGCAATCCCTGGCGCAATTAAAATTTGCGACAGTAAAAAATAATTTTTTGAAAAATTTACTATAGAAAAGGCAATCCCTGGCGTAATTAAAATTTGCTACAGTATAAAATTAAATTTTGAAAAATTTACAATAGAAAAGGCAATCCCTGGCGTAATTAAAATTTGCGACAGTAAAAAAATATTTTTTGAATAATTTACTATAGAAAAGGCAATCCCTGGCGCAATTAAAATTTGCGACAGTAGAAAATTATTTTTTGTAAAATTTACTATAGAAAAGGCAATCCCTGGCGCAATTAAAATTTGCGACAGTATAAAATTAATTTTTGAAAAATTTACTATAGAAAAGGCAATCCCTGGCGTAATTAAAATTTGCGGCAGTAGAAAATTATTTTTTGCAATATTTACTATAGAAAAGGCAATCCCTGCCGCAATTAAAATTTGCGACAGTATAAAATTAAATTTTGAAAACTTTACTATAGAAAAGGCAGTCCCTGGCGTAATTAAAATTTGCGACAGTAAAAAATTTGTTTTTGAAAAATTTACTATAGAAAAGGCAATCCCTGGCGCAATTAAAATTTGCGACAGTCGAAAATTATTTTTTTGCAAAATTTACTATAGAAAAGGCAATCCCTGGCGAAATTAAAATTTGCGATAGTAAAAAATTAATTTTTGAAAAATTTACTATAGAAAAGGCAATCCCTGGCGTAATTAAAATTTGCGACAGTAAAAAATTATTTTTTGAAAAATTTACTATAAAAAAAGCCAACCCTGGCGTAATTAAAATTTGCGACAGTAAAAAATTATATTTTGAAAAATTTACTGTAGAAAAGGCAATCCCTGGCGCAATTAAAAGTTGCGACAATAAAAAAATATTTTTTGAAAAAGTTACTATAGAAAAGGCAATCCCTGGCGCAATTAAAATTTGCGACAGTAAAAAATAATTTTTTGAAAAATTTACTATAGAAAAGGCAATCCCTGGCGTAATTAAAATTTGCTACAGTATAAAATTAAATTTTGAAAAATTTACTATAGAAAAGGCAATCCCTGGCGCAATTAAAATTTGCGACAGTAAAAAATAATTTTTTGAAAAATTTACTATAGAAAAGGCAATTCCTGGCGTAATTAAAATTTGCTACAGTATAAATTTAAATTTTGAAAAATTTGCTATAGAAAAGGCAATCCCTGGCGTAATTAAAATTTGCGACAGTAAAAAATTAATTTTTGAAAAATTTACTATAGAAAAGGCAATCCCTGGCGTAATTAAAATTTGCGACAGTAAAAAATTATTTTTTGAATAATTTACTATAGAAAAGGCAATCCCTGGCGCAATTAAAATTTGCGACAGTAAAAAAATTTTTTTGCAAAATTTACTATAGAAAAGGCAATCCCTGGCGTATTTAAAATTTGCGACAGTAAAAAATTATTTTTTTAAAAATTTACTGTAGAAAAGGCAATCCCTGGCGTAATTAACATTTGCTACAGTATAAAATTAAATTTTGAAAATTTACTATAGAAAAGGCCATCCCTGGCGTAATTAAAATTTGCGACAGTAAAAAATTAATTTTTGAAAAATTTACTATAGAAAAGGCAATCCCTGGCGTAATTAAAATTTGCTACAGTAAAAAATTAAATTTTGAAAAATTTACTATAGAAAACGCAATCCCTGGCGCAATTAAAATTTGCGACAGTAAAAAATAATTTTTTGAAAAATTTACTATAGAAAAGGCAATCCCTGGCGTAATTAAAATTTGCTACAGAAAAAAATTAATTTTTGAAAAATTTACTATAGAAAAGGCAATCCCTGGCGTAATTTTAATTTGCGACAGTAAAAAATTATTTTTTGAATAATTTACTATAGAAAAGGCAATCCCTGGCGCAATTAAAATTTGCGACAGTAAAAAATTATTTTTGCAAAATTTACTATAGAAAAGGCAATCCCTGGCGTATTTAAAATTTGCGACAGTAAAAAATTATTTTTTGAAAAATTTACTATAAAAAAGGCAATCCCTGGCGTAATTAAAATTTGCGACAGTAAAAAATTATTTTTTGAAAAATTTAGTGTAGAAAAGGCAATCCCTGGCGCAATTAAAATATTCGACAGTAAAAAATTATTTTTTGAAAAATTTACTGTAGAAAAGGCAATCCCTGGCGCAATTAAAATTGCGAAAGTATAAAATTATTTTTTGCAAAATTTACTATAGAAAAGGCAATCCCTGGCGTATTTAAAATTTGCGACAGTAGAAAATTATTTTTTGAATAATTTACTATAGAAAAGGCAATCCCTGGCGTAATTAAAATTTGCGACAGTAAAAAATTATTTTTTGAAAAATTTACTATAGAAAAGGCAATCCCTGGCGCAATTAAAATTTGCGACAGTTAAAAATTAATTTTTGAAAAATTTACAATAGAAAAGGCAATCCCTGGCGTAATTAAAATTTGCGACAGTAAAAAAATATTTTTTGAATAATTTACTATAGAAAAGGCAATCCCTGGCGCAATTAAAATTTGCGACAGTAGAAAATTATTTTTTGTAAAATTTACTATAGAAAAGGCAATCCCTGGCGCAATTAAAATTTGCGACAGTATAAAATTAATTTTTGAAAAATTTACTATAGAAAAGGCAATCCCTGGCGTAATTAAAATTTGCGGCAGTAGAAAATTATTTTTTGCAATATTTACTATAGAAAAGGCAATCCCTGCCGCAATTAAAATTTGCGACAGTATAAAATTAAATTTTGAAAACTTTACTATAGAAAAGGCAGTCCCTGGCGTAATTAAAATTTGCGACAGTAAAAAATTAGTTTTTGAAAAATTTACTATAGAAAAGGCAATCCCTGGCGCAATTAAAATTTGCGACAGTCGAAAATTATTTTTTTGCAAAATTTACTATAGAAAAGGCAATCCCTGGCGAAAAAATTAAAATTTGCGATAGTAAAAAATTAATTTTTGAAAAATTTACTATAGAAAAGGCAATCCCTGCCGTAATTAAAATTTGCGACAGTAAAAAATTATTTTTTGAAAAATTTACTATAAAAAAAGCCAACCCTGGCGTAATTAAAATTTGCGACAGTAAAAAATTATATTTTGAAAAATTTACTGTAGAAAAGGCAATCCCTGGCGCAATTAAAAGTTGCGACAATAAAAAAATATTTTTTGAAAAAGTTACTATAGAAAAGGCAATCCCTGGCGCAATTAAAATTTGCGACAGTAAAAAATAATTTTTTGAAAAATTTACTATAGAAAAGGCAATCCCTGGCGTAATTAAAATTTGCTACAGTATAAAATTAAATTTTGAAAAATTTACTATAGAAAAGGCAATCCCTGGCGCAATTAAAATTTGCGACAGTAAAAAATAATTTTTTGAAAAATTTACTATAGAAAAGGCAATCCCTGGCGTAATTAAAATTTGCTACAGTATAAATTTAAATTTTGAAAAATTTGCTATAGAAAAGGCAATCCCTGGCGTAATTAAAATTTGCGACAGTAAAAAATTAATTTTTGAAAAATTTGCTATAGAAAAGGCAATCCCTGGCGTAATTAAAATTTGCGACAGTAAAAAATTATTTTTTGAATAATTTACTATAGAAAAGGCAATCCCTGGCGCAATTAAAATTTGCGACAGTAAAAAAATTTTTTTGCAAAATTTACTATAGAAAAGGCAATCCCTGGCGTATTTAAAATTTGCGACAGTAAAAAATTATTTTTTTAAAAATTTACTGTAGAAAAGGCAATCCCTGGCGTAATTAACATTTGCTACAGTATAAAATTAAATTTTGAAAAATTTACTATAGAAAAGGCCATCCCTGGCGTAATTAAAATTTTCGACAGTAAAAAATTAATTTTTGAAAAATTTACTATAGAAAAGGCAATCCCTGGCGTAATTAAAATTTGCTACAGTAAAAAATTAAATTTTGAAAAATTTACTATAGAAAACGCAATCCCTGGCGCAATTAAAATTTGCGACAGTAAAAAATAATTTTTTGAAAAATTTACTATAGAAAAGGCAATCCCTGGCGTAATTAAAATTTGCTACAGTAAAAAATTAATTTTTGAAAAATTTACTATAGAAAAGGCAATCCCTGGCGTAATTAAAATTTGCGACAGTAAAAAATTATTTTTTGAATAATTTACTATAGAAAAGGCAATCCCTGGCGCAATTAAAATTTGCGACAGTAAAAAATTATTTTTTGCAAAATTTACTATAGAAAAGGCAATCCCTGGCGTATTTAAAATTTGCGACAGTAAAAAATTATTTTTTGAAAAATTTACTATAAAAAAGGCAATCCCTGGCGTAATTAAAATTTGCGACAGTAAAAAATTATTTTTTGAAAAATTTACTGTAGAAAAGGCAATCCCTGGCGCAATTAAAATTTGCGACAGTAAAAAATTATTTTTTGAAAAATTTACTATAGAAAAGGCAATCCCTGGCGCAATTAAAATTTGCGACAGTAAAAAATTAATTTTTGAAAAATTTACTATAGAAAAGGCAATCGCTGGCGCAATTAAAATTTGCGATAGTAAAAAATAATTTTTTGAAAAATTTACTATAGAAAACGCAATGCCTGGCGTATTTAAAATTTGCGACAGTAAAAAATTATTTTTTGAAAAATTTACTGTAGAAAAGGCAATCCCTGGCGCAATTAAAATATTCGACAGTAAAAAATTATTTTTTGAAAAATTTACTGTAGAAAAGGCAATCCCTGCCGCAATTAAAATTTGCGACAGTAAAAAATTATTTTTTGCAAAATTTACTATAGAAAAGGCAATCCCTGGCGTATTTAAAATTTGCGACAGTAGAAAATTATTTTATGAATAATTTACTATAGAAAAGGCAATCCCTGGCGTAATTAAAATTTGCGACAGTAAAAAATTATTTTTTGAAAAATTTACTATAGAAAAGGCAATCCCTGGCGCAATTAAAATTTGCGACAGTTAAAAATTAATTTTTGAAAAATTTACAATAGAAAAGGAAATCCCTGGCGTAATTAAAATTTGCGACAGTAAAAAAATATTTTTTGAATAATTTACTATAGAAAAGGCAATCCCTGGCGCAATTAAAATTTGCGACAGTAGAAAATTATTTTTTGTAAAATTTACTATAGAAAAGGCAATCCCTGGCGCAATTAAAATTTGCGACAGTATAAAATTAATTTTTGAAAAATTTACTATAGAAAAATCAATCCCTGGTGTAATTAAAATTTGCGGCAGTAGAAAATTATTTTTTGCAATATTTACTATAGAAAAGGCAATCCCTGCCGCAATTGAAATTTGCGACAGTATAAAATTAAATTTTGAAAACTTTACTATAGAAAAGGCAGTCCCTGGCGTAATTAAATTTTGCGACAGTAAAAAATTAGTTTTTGAAAAATTTACTATAGAAAAGGCAATCCCTGGCGCAATTAAAATTTGCGACAGTAGAAAATTATTTTTTTGCAAAATTTACTATAGAAAAGGCAATCCCTGGCGAAATTAAAATTTGCGATAGTAAAAAATTAATTTTTGAAAAATTTACTATAGAAAAGGCAATCCCTGGCGTAATTAAAATTTGTGACAGTAAAAAATTATTTTTTGAAAAATTTACTATAAAAAAGGCAATCCCTGGCGTAATTAAAATTTGCGACAGTAAAAAATTATATTTTGAAAAATTTACTGTAGAAAAGGCAATCCCTGGCGCAATTAAAAGTTGCGACAATAAAAAATTATTTTTTGAAAAATTTACTATAGAAAAGGCAATCCCTGGCGCAATTAAAATTTGCGACAGTAAAAAATAATTTTTTGAAAAATTTACTATAGAAAAGGCAATCCCTGGCGTAATTAAAATTTGCTACAGTATAAAATTAAATTTTGAAAAATTTACTATAGAAAAGGCAATCCCTGGCGCAATTAAAATTTGCGACAGTAAAAAATAATTTTTTGAAAAATTTACTATAGAAAAGGCAATCCCTGGCGTAATTAAAAGTTGTGACAGTAAAAAATTATTTTTTGAAAAATTTACTATAAAAAAGGCAATCCCTGGCGTAATTAAAATTTGCGACAGTAAAAAATTATATTTTGAAAAATTTACTGTAGAAAAGGCAATCCCTGGCGCAATTAAAAGTTGCGACAATAAAAAATTATTTTTTGAAAAATTTACTATAGAAAAGGCAATCCCTGGCGCAATTAAAATATTCGACAGTAAAAAATTATTTTTTGAAAAATTTACTGTAGAAAAGGCAATCCCTGCCGCAATTAAAATTTGCGACAGTAAAAAATTATTTTTTGCAAAATTTACTATAGAAAAGGCAATCCCTGGCGTATTTAAAATTTGCGACAGTAGAAAATTATTTTATGAATAATTTACTATAGAAAAGGCAATCCCTGGCGTAATTAAAATTTGCGACAGTAAAAAATTATTTTTTGAAAAATTTACTATAGAAAAGGCAATCCCTGGCGCAATTAAAATTTGCGACAGTTAAAAATTAATTTTTGAAAAATTTACAATAGAAAAGGAAATCCCTGGCGTAATTAAAATTTGCGACAGTAAAAAAATATTTTTTGAATAATTTACTATAGAAAAGGCAATCCCTGGCGCAATTAAAATTTGCGACAGTAGAAAATTATTTTTTGTAAAATTTACTATAGAAAAGGCAATCCCTGGCGCAATTAAAATTTGCGACAGTATAAAATTAATTTTTGAAAAATTTACTATAGAAAAGGCAATCCCTGGCGTAATTAAAATTTGCGGCAGTAGAAAATTATTTTTTGCAATATTTACTATAGATAAGGCAATCCCTGCCGCAATTAAAATTTGCGACAGTATAAAATTAAATTTTGAAAACTTTACTATAGAAAAGGCAGTCCCTGGCGTAATTAAAATTTGCGACAGTAAAAAATTAGTTTTTGAAAAATTTACTATAGAAAAGGCAATCCCTGGCGCAGTTAAAATTTGCGACAGTAGAAAATTATTTTTTTGCAAAATTTACTATAGAAAAGGCAATCCCTGGCGAAATTAAAATTTGCGATAGTAAAAAATTAATTTTTGAAAAATTTACTATAGAAAAGGCAATCCCTGGCGTAATTAAAATTTGTGACAGTAAAAAATTATTTTTTGAAAAATTTACTATAAAAAAGGCAATCCCTGGCGTAATTAAAATTTGCGACAGTAAAAAATTATATTTTGAAAAATTTACTGTAGAAAAGGCAATCCCTGGCGCAATTAAAGTTGCGACAATAAAAAATTATTTTTTGAAAAATTTACTATAGAAAAGGCAATCCCTGGCGCAATTAAAATTTGCGACAGTAAAAAATAATTTTTTGAAAAATTTACTATAGAAAAGGCAATCCCTGGCGTAATTAAAATTTGCTACAGTATAAAATTAAATTTTGAAAAATTTAGTATAGAAAAGGCAATCCCTGGCGCAATTAAAATTTGCGACAGTAAAAAATAATTTTTTGAAAAATTTACTATAGAAAAGGCAATCCCTGGCGTAATTAAAATTTGCTACAATATAAATTTAAATTTTGAAAAATTTACTATAGAAAAGGCAATCCTGGCGTAATTAAAATTTGCGACAGTAAAAAATTAATTTTTGAAAAATTTACTATAGAAAAGGCAATCCCTGGCGTAATTAAAATTTGCGACAGTAAAAAATTATTTTTTGAATAATTTACTATAGAAAAGGCAATCCCTGGCGTATTTAAAATTTGCGACAGTAAAAAATTATTTTTTGAAAAATTTACGTAGAAAAGGCAATCCCTGACGTAATTAACATTTGCTACAGTATAAAATTAAATTTTGAAAAATTTACTATAGAAAAGGCAATCCCTGGCGAAATTAAAATTTGCGACAGTAAAAAATTAATTTTTGAAAAATTTACTATAGAAAAGGCAATCCCTGGCGTAATTAAAATTTCCTACAGTAAAAAATTAAATTTTGAAAAATTTACTATAGAAAAGGCAATCCCTGGCGCAATTAAAATTTGCGACAGTAAAAAATAATTTTTTGAAAAATTTACTATAGAAAAGGCAATCCCTGGCGTAATTAAAATTTGCTACAGTATAAAATTAAATTTTGAAAAATTTACTATAGAAAAGGCAATCCCTGGCGTAATTAAAATTTGCGACAGTAAAAATTAATTTTTGAAAAATTTACTATAGAAAAGGCAATCCCTGGCGTAATTAAAATTTGCGACAGTAAAAAATTATTTTTTTAATAATTTACTGTAGAAAAGGCAATCCCTGCCGGAATTAATATTTGCGACAGTAAAAAATTAAATTATGAAAAATTTACTATAGAAAAGGCAATCCCTGGCGTATTTAAAATTTGCGACAGTAAAAAATTATTTTTTGAAAAATTTACTATAGAAAAGGCAATCCCTGGCGCAATTAAAATTTGCGACAGTAAAAAATTATTTTTTGAAAAATTTACTATAGAAAAGGGAATCCCTGGCGTATTTAAAATTTGTGACAGTAAAAAATTATTTTTTGAAAAATTTACTGTAGAAAAGGCAATCCCTGGCGTAATTAAAATTTGCGACAGTAATATATTAAATTTTGAAAAATTTACTATAGAAAAGGCAATCCCTGGCGTAATTAAAATTTGCGACAGTTAAAAATTAGTTTTTGAAAAATTTATTGTAGAAAAGGCAATCCCTGGCGCAATTAAAATTTGCGACAGTAAAAAATTATTTTTTGAATAATTTACTATAGAAAAGACAATCCCTGGCGTATTTAAAATTTTCGACAGTATAAAATTAAATTTTGAAAAATTTACTATTGAAAAGGCAATCCCTGGCGTAATTAAAACTTGCGACAGTAAAAAATTAGTTTTTGAAAAATTTACTATAGAAAAGGCAATCCCTGGCGCAATTAAAATTTGCGACAGTAGAAAATTATTTTTTGCAAAATTTACTATAGAAAAGGCAATCCCTGGCGCAATTAAAATTTGCGACAGTATAAAATTAATTTTTGAAAAATTTACTATAGAAAAGGCAATCCCTGGCGTAATTAAAATTTGCGACAGTAAAAAATTAGTTTTTGAAAAATTTACTGTAGAAAAGGCAATCCCTGGCGCAATTAAAATTTGCGACAGTAAAAAATTATTTTTTGAATAATTTACTATAGAAAAGGCAATCCCTGGCGTATTTAAAATTTGCGACAGTATAAAATTAAATTTTGAAAAATTTACTATAGAAAAGGCAATCCTAGCGCAATTAAAATTCGCGACAGTAAAAAATTAATTTTTGCAAAATATACTATAGAAAAGGCAATCCCTGGCGTATTTAAAATTTGCGACAGTAAAAAATTATTTTTTGAAAAATTTACTGTAAAAAAGGCAATCCCTGGCGTAATTAAAATTTGCGACAGTATAAAATTAATTTTTGAAAAATTTACTATAGAAAAGGCAATCCCTGGCGTAATTAAATTTGCGACAGTAAAAAATTAGTTTTTGAATAATTTACTATAGAAAAGGCAATCCCTGGCGCAATTAAAATTTGCGACAGTAAAAAATTATTTTTTGAAAAATTTACTATAGAAAAGGCAATCCCTGGCGTAATTAAAATTTGCGACAGTATAGAATTAAATTTTGAAAAATTTACTATAGAAAAGGCAATCCCTGGGTATTTAAAATTTGCGACAGTAAAAAATTAATTTTTGAAAATTTACTATAGAAAAGGCAATCCCTGGCGTAATTAAAATTTGCGACAGTAAAAAATTATTTTTTGAATAATTTACTATAGAAAAGGCAATCCCTGGCGCAATTAAAATTTGCGACAGTAAAAAATTATTTTTTGCAAAATTTACTATAGAAAAGGCAATCCCTGGCGTAATTAAAATTTGCTACAGTATAAAATTAAATTTTGAAAAATTTACTATAGAAAAGGCAATCCCTGGCGTAATTAAAATTTGCGACAGTAAAAAATTAATTTTTGAAAAATTTACTATAGAAAAGGCAATCCCTGGCGTAATTAAAATTTGCGACAGTAAAAAATTATTTTTTTAATAATTTACTATAGAAAAGGCAATCCCTGGCGCAATTAATATTGCGACAGTAAAAAATTATTTTTTGCAAAATTTACTATAGAAAAGGCAATCCCTGGCGTATTTAAAATTTGCGACAGTAAAAAATTATTTTTTGAAAAATTTACTGTAGAAAAGGCAATCCCTGGCGCAATTAAAATTTGCGACAGTAAAAAATTATTTTTTGAATAATTTACTATAGAATAGGCAATCCCTGGCGCATTTAAAATTTGCGACAGTATAAAATTAAATTTTGAAAAATTTACTGTAGAAAAGGCAATTCCCTGGCGCAATTAAATTTGAGACAGTAAAAAATTATTTTTGCAAAATTTACTATAGAAAAGGCAATCCTTGGCGTAATTAAAATTTGCGACAGTTTAAAATTAATTTTTGAAAAATTTACTGTAGAAAAGGCAATCCCTGCCGGAATTATAATTTGCGACAGTAAAAAATTAAATTTTGAAAAATTTACTATAGAAAAGGCAATCCCTGGCGTAATTAAAATTTGCGACAGTAAAAAATTAGTTTTTGAAAAATTTACTGTAGAAAAGGCAATCCCTGGCGCAATTAAAATTTGCGACAGTAAAAAATTATTTTTTGAAAAATTTACTGTAGAAAGGCAATCCCTGGCGCAATTAAAATTTGCGACAGTAAAAAATTATTTTTTGAATAATTTACTATAGAAAAGGCAATCCCTGGCCTATTTAAAATTTGCGACAGTATAAAATTAAATTTTGAAAAATTTACTATAGAAAAGGTAAACCCTGGCGCAATTAAAATTTGCGACAGTAAAAAATTATTTTTTGCAAAATTTACTATAGAAAAGGCAATCCCTGGCGTAATTAAAATTTGCGACATTAGAAAATTAGTTTTTGAAAATTTTCTGTAGAAAAGGCAATCCCTGCCGCAATTAAAATTTGCGACAGTAATATATTAAATTTTGAAAAATTTACTATAGAAAGGGCAATCCCTGGCGTAATTAATATTAGCGACAGTTAAAAATTAGTTTTTGAAAAATTTATTGTAGAAAAGGCAATCCCTGGCGCAATTAAAATTTGCGACAGTAAAAAATTATTTTTTGAATAATTTACTATAGAAAAGGTAATCCCTGGCGCAGTTAAAATTTGCTACAGTAAAAAATAATTTTTTGCAAAATTTACTATAGAAAAGGCAATCCCTGGCATAATTAAAATTTGCGACAGTAGAAAATTAGTTTTTGAAAAATTTACTGTAGAAAAGGCAATCCCCTGCCGCAATTAAAATTTGCGACAGTAATATATTAAATTTTGAAAAATTTACTATAGAAAAGGCAATCCCTGGCGTAATTAAAATTTGCGACAGTTAAAAATTAGTTTTTGAAAAATTTATTGTAGAAAAGGCAATCCCTGGCGCAATTAAAATTTGCGACAGTAAAAAATTATTTTTTGAATAATTTACTATAGAAAAGGCAATCCCTGGCGTATTTAAAATTTTCGACAGTATAAAATTAAATTTTGAAAAATTTACTATTGAAAAGGCAATCCCTGGCGTAATTAAAACTTGCGACAGTAAAAAATTAGTTTTTGAAAAATTTACTATAGAAAAGGCAATCCCTGGCGCAATTAAAATTTGCGACAGTAGAAAATTATTTTTTGCAAAATTTACTATAGAAAAGGCAATCCCTGGCGCAATTAAAATTTGCGACAGTATAAAATTAATTTTTGAAAAATTTACTATAGAAAAGGCAATCCCTGGCGTAATTAAAATTTGCGACAGTAAAAAATTAGTTTTTGAAAAATTTACTGTAGAAAAGGCAATCCCTGGCGCAATTAAAATTTGCGACAGTAAAAAATTATTTTTTGAATAATTTACTATAGAAAAGGCAATCCCTGGCGTATTTAAAATTTGCGACAGTATAAAATTAAATTTTGAAAAATTTACTATAGAAAAGGCAATCCCTGGCGCAATTAAAATTCGCGACAGTAAAAAATTAATTTTTGCAAAATATACTATAGAAAAGGCAATCCCTGGCGTATTTAAAATTTGCGACAGTAAAAAAATATTTTTTGAAAAATTTACTGTAAAAAAGGCAATCCCTGGCGTAATTAAAATTTGCGACAGTAAAAAATTAGTTTTTGAATAATTTACTATAGAAAAGGCAATCCCTGGCGCAATTAAAATTTGCGACAGTAAAAAATTATTTTTTGAAAAATTTACTATAGAAAAGGCAATCCCTGGCGTAATTAAAATTTGCGACAGTATAAAATTAAATTTTGAAAAATTTACTATAGAAAAGGCAATCCCTGGCGTATTTAAAATTTGCGACAGTAAAAAATTAATTTTTGAAAAATTTACTATAGAAAAGGCAATCCCTGGCGTAATTAAAATTTGCGACAGTAAAAAATTATTTTTTGAATAATTTACTATAGAAAAGGCAATCCCTGGCGCAATTAAAATTTGCGACAGTAAAAAATTATTTTTTGCAAAATTTACTATTGAAAAAAATTATTTTTTGAAAAATTTACTGTAGAAAAGGCAATCCCTGGCGCAATTAAAATTTGCGACAGTAAAAAATTATTTTTTGAATAATTTACTATAGAAAAGGCAATCCCTGGCATATTTAAAATTTGCGACGGTATAAAATTAAATTTTGAAAAATTTACTATAGAAAAGGCAATCCCTGGCGCAATTAAAATTTGCGACAGTAAAAAATTATTTTTTGCAAAATTTACTATAGAAAAGGCAATCCCTGGCGTAATTAAAATTTGCGACAGTAGAAAATTAGTTTTTGAAAAATTTACTGTAGAAAAGGCAATCCCTGCCGGAATTAATATTTGCGACAGTATAAAATTAAATTTTGAAAAATTTACTATAGAAAAGGCAATCCCTGGCGTAATTAAAATTTGCGACAGTAAAAAATTATTTTTTGAATAATTTACTATAGAAATGGCAATCCCTGGCGCAATTAATATTTGCGACAGTAAAAAATTATTTTTTGAAAAATTTACTATAGAAAAGGGAATCCCTGGCGTATTTAAAATTTGCGACAGTAAAAATTATTTTTTGAAAAATTTACTGTAGAAAAGGCAATCCCTGGCGCAATTAAAATTTGCGACTGTAATATATTAAATTTTGAAAAATTTACTATAGAAAAGGCAATCCCTGGCGTAATTAAAATTTGCGACAGTTAAAAATTAGTTTTTGAAAAATTTATTGTAGAAAAGGCAATCCCTGGCGCAATTAAAATTTGCGACAGTAAAAAATTATTTTTTGAATAATTTACTATAGAAAAGGCAATCCCTGGCGTATTTAAAATTTTCGACAGTATAAAATTAAATTTTGAAAAATTTACTATTGAAAAGGCAATCCCTGGCGTAATTAAAACTTGCGACAGTAAAAAATTAGTTTTTGAAAAATTTACTATAGAAAAGGCAATCCCTGGCGCAATTAAAATTTGCGACAGTAAAAAATTATTTTTTGCAAAATTTACTATAGAAAAGGCAATCCCTGGCGCAATTAAAATTTGCGACAGTATAAAATTAATTTTTGAAAAATTTACTATAGAAAAGGCAATCCCTGGCGTAATTAAAATTTGCGACAGTAAAAAATTAGTTTTTGAAAAATTTACTCTAGAAAAGGCAATCCCTGGCGCAATTAAAATTTGCGACAGTAAAAAATTATTTTTTGAATAATTTACTATAGAAAAGGCAATCCCTGGCGTATTTAAAATTTGCGACAGTATAAAATTAAATTTTGAAAAATTTACTATATAAAAGGCAATCCCTGGCGCAATTAAAATTCGCGACAGTAAAAAATTAATTTTTGCAAAATATACTATAGAAAAGGCAATCCCTGGCGTATTTAAAATTTGCGACAGTAAAAAATAATTTTTTGAAAAATTTTCTGTAAAAAAGGCAATCCCTGGCGTAATTAAAATTTGCGACAGTATAAAATTAATTTTTGAAAAATTTACTATAGAAAAGGCAATCCCTGGCGTAATTAAAATTTGCGACAGTAAAAAATTAGTTTTTGAAAAATTTACTATAGAAAAGGCAATCCCTGGCGTAATTAAAATTTGCGACAGTAAAAAATTATTTTTTGAATAATTTACTATAGAAAAGGCAATCCCTGGCGCAATTAAAATTTGCGACAGTAAAAAATTATTTTTTGCAAAATTTACTATAGAAAAAAATTATTTTTTGAAAAATTTACTGTAGAAAAGGCAATTCCTGGCGCAATTAAAATTTGCGACAGTGAAAAATTATTTTTTGAATAATTTACTATAGAAAAGGCAATCCCTGGCATATTTAAAATTTGCGACGGTATAAAATTAAATTTTGAAAAATTTACTATAGAAAAGGCAATCCCTGGCGCAATTAAAATTTGCGACAGTAAAAAATTATTTTTTGCAAAATTTACTATAGAAAAGGCAATCCCTGGCGTAATTAAAATTTGCGACAGTAGAAAATTAGTTTTTGAAAAATTTACTGTAGAAAAGGCAATCCCTGCCGGAATTAATATTTGCGACAGTAAAAAATTAAATTTTGAAAAATTTACTATAGAAAAGGCAATCCCTGGCGTAATTAAAATTTGCGACAGTAAAAAATTATTTTTTGAATAATTTACTATAGAAATGGCAATCCCTGGCGCAATTGAAATTTGCGACAGTAAAAAATTATTTTTTGAAAAATTTACTATAGAAAAGGGAATCCCTGGCGTATTTAAAATTTGCGACAGTAAAAAATTATTTTTTGAAAAATTTACTGTAGAAAAGGCAATCCCTGGCGCAATTAAAATTTGCGACAGTAAAAAATTATTTTTTGAATAATTTACTATAGAAAAGGCAATCCCTGGCGTATTTAAAATTTGCGACAGTATAAAATTAAATTTTGAAAAATTTACTATAGAAAAGGCAATCCCCGGCGCAATTGAAATTTGTGACAGTAAAAAATTATTTTTTGCAAAATTTACTATAGAAGCGACAATCCCTGGCGTAATTAAAATTTGCGACAGTAGAAAATTAGTTTTTGAAAAATTTACTGTAGAAAAGGCAATCCCTGCCGGAATTAAAATTTGCGACAGTAAAAAATTAAATTTTGAAAATTTTACTAATGAAAAGGCAATCCCTGGCGTAATTAAAATTTGCGACCGTAAAAAATTAGTTTTTGAAAAATTTACTGTAGAAAAGGCAATCCCTGGCGCAATTAAAATTTGCGACAGTAAAAAATTATTTTTTGAATAATTTACTATAGAAAAGACAATCCCTGGCGTATTTAAAATTTGCGACAGTATAAAATTAAATTTTGAAAAATTTACTATAGAAAAGGCAATCCCTGGCGCAATTAAAATTCGCGACAGTAAAAAATTATTTTTTGAATAATTTACTATAGAAAAGGCAATCCCTGGCGCAATTAAAATTTGCGACAGTAAAAAATTATTTTTTGCAAAATTTACTATAGAAAGAAATTATTTTTTGAAAAATTTACTGTAGAAAAGGCAATCCCTGGCGCAATTAAAATTTGCGACAGTAAAAAATTATTTTTTGAATAATTTACTATACAAAAGGCAATCCCTGGCATATTTAAAATTTGCGACGGTATAAAATTAAATTTTGAAAAATTTACTATAGAAAAGGCAATCCCTGGCGCAATTAAAATTTGCGACAGTAAAAAATTATTTTTTGCAAAATTTACTATAGAAAAGGCAATCCCTGGCGTAATTATAATTTGCGACAGTAAAAAATAAGTTTTTGAAAAATTTACTGTAGAAAAGGCAATCCCTGGCGCAATTAAAATTTGCGACAGTAAAAAATTATTTTTTGAATAATTTACTATAGAAAAGGCAATCCCTGGCGTATTTAAAATTTGCGACAGTATAAAATTAAATTTTGAAAAATTTACTATAGAAAAGGCAATCCCTGGCGCAATCAAAATTCTCGACAGTAAAAAATTAATTTTTGCAAAATATACTATAGAAAAGGCAATCCCTGGCGTATTTAAAATTTGCGACAGTAAAAAATTATTTTTTGAAAAATTTACTGTAGAAAAGGCAATCCCTGGCGTAATTAAAATTTGCGACAGTATAAAATTATTTTTTGAAACATTTATTGTAGAAAATGCAATCCCTGGCGCAATTAAAATTTGCGACAGTAAAAAATTATTTTTTGAATAATTTACTATAGAAAAGGCAATCACGGGCGTATTTAAAATTTTCGACAGTATAAAATTAAATTTTGAAAAATTTACTATTGAAAAGGCAATCCCTGGCGTAATTAAAACTTGCGACAGTAAAAAATTAGTTTTTGAAAAATTTACTATAGAAAAGGCAATCCCTGGCGCAATTAAAATTTGCGACAGTAGAAAATTATTTTTTGCAAAATTTACTATAGAAAAGGCAATCCCTGGCGCAATTAAAATTTGCGACAGTATAAAATTAATTTTTGAAAAATTTACTATAGAAAAGGCAATCCCTGGCGTAATTAAAATTTGCGACAGTAAAAAATTAGTTTTTGAAAAATTTACTGTAGAAAAGGCAATCCCTGGCGCAATTAAAATTTGCGACAGTAAAAAATTATTTTTTGAATAATTTACTATAGAAAAGGCAATCCCTGGCGTATTTAAAATTTGCGACAGTATAAAAATAAATTTTGAAAAATTTACTATAGAAAAGGCAATCCCTGGCGCAATTAAAATTCGCGACAGTAAAAAATTAATTTTTGCAAAATATACTATAGAAAAGGCAATCCCTGGCGTATTTAAAATTTGCGACAGTAAAAAATTATTTTTTGAAAAATTTACTGTAGAAAAGGCAATCCCTGGCGTAATTAAAATTTGCGACAGTATAAAATTAAATTTTGAAAAATTTACTATAGAAAAGGCAATCCCTGGCGTATTTAAAATTTGCGACAGTAAAAAATTAATTTTTGAAAAATTTACTATAGAAAAGGCAATCCCTGGCGTAATTAAAATTTGCGACAGTAAAAAATTATTTTTTGAATAATTTACTATAGAAAAGGCAATCCCTGGCGCAATTAAAATTTGCGACAGTAAAAAATTATTTTTTGCAAAATTTACTATAGAAAAAAATTATTTTTTGAAAAATTTACTGTAGAAAAGGCAATCCTTGGCGCAATTAAAATTTGCGACAGTAAAAAATTATTTTTTGAATAATTTACTATAGAAAAGGCAATCCCTGGCATATTTAAAATTTGCGACGGTATAAAATTAAATTTTGAAAAATTTACCATAGAAAAGGCAATCCCTGGCGCAATTAAAATTTGCGACAGTAAAAAATTATTTTTTGCAAAATTTACTATAGAAAAGGCAATCCCTGGCGTAATTAAAATTTGCGACAGTAGAAAATTAGTTTTTGAAAAATTTACTGTAGAAAAGGCAATCCCTGCCGGAATTAATATTTGCGACAGTAAAAAATTAAATTTTGAAAAATTGACTATAGAAAAGGCAATCCCTGGCGTAATTAAAATTTGCGACAGTAAAAAATTATTTTTTGAATAATTTACTATAGAAATGGCAATCCCTGGCGCAATTAAAATTTGCGACAGTAAAAAATTATTTTTTGAAAAATTTACTATAGAAAAGGGAATCCCTGGCGTATTTAAAATTTGCGACAGTAAAAAATTATTTTTTGAAAAATTTACTGTAGAAAAGGCAATCCCTGGCGCAATTAAAATTTGCGACAGTAAAAAATTATTTTTTGAATAATTTACTATAGAAAAGGCAATCCCTGGCGTATTTAAAATTTGCGACAGTATAAAATTAAATTTTGAAAAATTTACTATAGAAAAGGCAATCCCCGGCGCAATTGAAATTTGTGACAATAAAAAATTATTTTTTGCAAAATTTACTATAGAAGCGGCAGTCCCTGGCGTAATTAAAATTTGCGACAGTAGAAAATTAGTTTTTGAAAAATTTACTGTAGAAAAGGCAATCCCTGCCGGAATTAAAATTTGCGACAGTAAAAAATTAAATTTTGAAAATGTTACTAATGAAAAGGCAATCCCTGTCGTAATTAAAATTTGCGACCGTAAAAAATTAGTTTTTGAAAAATTTACTGTAGAAAAGGTAATCCCTGGCGCAATTAAAATTTGCGACAGTAAAAAATTATTTTTTGAATAATTTACTATAGAAAAGGCAATCCCTGGCATATTTAAAATTTGCGACGGTATAAAATTAAATTTTGAAAAATTTACTATAGAAAAGGCAATCCCTGGCGCAATTAAAATTTGCGACAGTAAAAAATTATTTTTTGCAAAATTTACTATAGAAAAGGCAATCCCTGGCGTAATTAAAATTTGCGACAGTAGAAAATTAGTTTTTGAAAAATTTACTGTAGAAAAGGCAATCCCTGCCGGAATTAATATTTGCGACAGTAAAAAATTAAATTTTGAAAAATTGACTATAGAAAAGGCAATCCCTGGCGTAATTAAAATTTGCGACAGTAAAAAATTATTTTTTGAATAATTTACTATAGAAATGGCAATCCTTGGCGCAATTAAAATTTGCGACAGTAAAAAATTATTTTTTGAAAAATTTACTATAGAAAAGGGAATCCCTGGCGTATTTAAAATTTGCGACAGTAAAAAATTATTTTTTGAAAAATTTACTGTAGAAAAGGCAATCCCTGGCGCAATTAAAATTTGCGACAGTAAAAAATTATTTTTTGAATAATTTACTATAGAAAAGGCAATCCCTGGCGTATTTAAAATTTGCGACAGTATAAAATTAAATTTTGAAAAATTTACTATAGAAAAGGCAATCCCCGGCGCAATTGAAATTTGTGACAATAAAAAATTATTTTTTGCAAAATTTACTATAGAAGCGGCAATCCCTGGCGTAATTAAAATTTGCGACAGTAGAAAATTAGTTTTTGAAAAATTTACTGTAGAAAAGGCAATCCCTGCCGGAATTAAAATTTGCGACAGTAAAAAATTAAATTTTGAAAATTTTACTAATGAAAAGGCAATCCCTGTCGTAATTAAAATTTGCGACCGTAAAAAATTAGTTTTTGAAAAATTTACTGTAGAAAAGGCAATCCCTGGCGCAATTAAAATTTGCGACAGTAAAAAATTATTTTTTGAATAATTTACTATAGAAAAGACAATCCCTGGCGTATTTAAAATTTGCGACAGTATAAAATTAAATTTTGAAAAATTTACTATAGAAAAGGCAATCCCTGGCGCAATCAAAATTCTTGACAGTAAAAAATTAATTTTTGCAAAATATACTATAGAAAAGGCAATCCCTGGCGTATTTAAAATTTGCGACAGTAAAAAATTATTTTTTGAAAAATTTACTGTAGAAAAGGCAATCCCTGGCGTAATTAAAATTTGCGACAGTATAAAATTATTTTTTGAAAAATTTATTGTAGAAAATGCAATCCCTGGCGCAATTAAAATTTGCGACAGTAAAAAATTATTTTTTGAATAATTTACTATAGAAAAGGCAATCCCTGGCGTATTTAAAATTTTCGACAGTATAAAATTAAATTTTGAAAAATTTACTATTGAAAAGGCAATCCCTGGCGTAATTAAAACTTGCGACAGTAAAAAATTAGTTTTTGAAAAATTTACTATAGAAAAGGCAATCCCTGGCGCAATTAAAATTTGCGACAGTAGAAAATTATTTTTTGCAAAATTAACTATAGAAAAGGCAATCCCTGGCGCAATTAAAATTTGCGACAGTATAAAATTAATTTTTGAAAAATTTACTATAGAAAAGGCAATCCCTGGCGTAATTAAAATTTGCGACAGTAAAAAATTAGTTTTTGAAAAATTTACTGTAGAAAAGGCAATCCCTGGCGCAATTAAAATTTGCGACAGTAAAAAATTATTTTTTGAATAATTTACTATAGAAAAGGCAATCCCTGGCGTATTTAAAATTTGCGACAGTATAAAATTAAATTTTGAAAAATTTACTATAGAAAAGGCAATCCCTGGCGCAATTAAAATTCGCGACAGTAAAAAATTAATTTTTGCAAAATATACTATAGAAAAGGCAATCCCTGGCGTATTTAAAATTTGCGACAGTAAAAAATTATTTTTTGAAAAATTTACTGTAGAAAAGGCAATCCCTGGCGTAATTAAAATTTGCGACAGTATAAAATTAAATTTTGAAAAATTTACTATAGAAAAGGCAATCCCTGGCGTATTTAAAATTTGCGACAGTAAAAAATTAATTTTTGAAAAATTTACTATAGAAAAGGCAATCCCTGGCGTAATTAAAATTTGCGACAGTAAAAAATTATTTTTTGAATAATTTACTATAGAAAAGGCAATCCCTGGCGCAATTAAAATTTGCGACAGTAAAAAATTATTTTTTGCAAAATTTACTATAGAAAAAAATTATTTTTTGAAAAATTTACTGTAGAAAAGGCAATCCCTGGCGCAATTAAAATTTGCGATAGTAAAAAATTATTTTTTGAATAATTTACTATAGAAAAGGCAATCCCTGGCATATTTAAAATTTGCGACGGTATAAAATTAAATTTTGAAAAATTTACTATAGAAAAGGCAATCCCTGGCGCAATTAAAATTTGCGACAGTAAAAAATTATTTTTTGCAAAATTTACTATAGAAAAGGCAATCCCTGGCGTAATTAAAATTTGCGACAGTAGAAAATTAGTTTTTGAAAAATTTACTGTAGAAAAGGCAATCCCTGCCGGAATTAATATTTGCGACAGTAAAAAATTAAATTTTGAAAAATTGACTATAGAAAAGGCAATCCCTGGCGTAATTAAAATTTGCGACAGTAAAAAATTATTTTTTGAATAATTTACTATAGAAATGGCAATCCCTGGCGCAATTAAAATTTGCGACAGTAAAAAATTATTTTTTGAAAAATTTACTATAGAAAAGGGAATCCCTGGCGTATTTAAAATTTGCGACAGTAAAAAATTATTTTTTGAAAAATTTACTGTAGAAAAGGCAATCCCTGGCGCAATTAAAAGTTGCGACAGTAAAAAATTATTTTTTGAATAATTTACTATAGAAAAGGCAATCCCTGGCGTATTTAAAATTTGCGACAGTATAAAATTAAATTTTGAAAATTTACTATAGAAAAGGCAATCCCCGGCGCAATTGAAATTTGTGACAATAAAAAATTATTTTTTGCAAAATTTACTATAGAAGCGGCAATCCCTGGCGTAATTAAAATTTGCGACAGTAGAAAATTAGTTTTTGAAAAATTTACTGTAGAAAAGGCAATCCCTGCCGGAATTAAAATTTGCGACAGTAAAAAATTAAATTTTGAAAATTTTACTAATGAAAAGGCAATCCCTGTCGTAATTAAAATTTGCGACCGTAAAAAATTAGTTTTTGAAAAATTTACTGTAGAAAAGGCAATCCCTGGCGCAAAAAAATTATTATTTACTATAGAAAAGGCAATCCTGGCATATTTAAAATTTGCGACGGTATAAAATTAAATTTTGAAAAATTTACTATAGAAAAGGCAATCCCTGGCGCAATTAAAATTTGCGACAGTAAAAAATTATTTTTTGCAAAATTTACTATAGAAAAGGCAATCCCTGGCGTAATTAAAATTTGCGACAGTAGAAAATTAGTTTTTGAAAAATTTACTGTAGAAAAGGCAATCCCTGCCGGAATTAATATTTGCGACAGTAAAAAATTAAATTTTGAAAAATTGACTATAGAAAAGGCAATCCCTGGCGTAATTAAAATTTGCGACAGTAAAAAATTATTTTTTGAATAATTTACTATAGAAATGGCAATCCCTGGCGCAATTAAAATTTTGCGACAGTAAAAAATTATTTTTTGAAAAATTTACTATAGAAAAGGGAATCCCTGGCGTATTTAAAATTTGCGACAGTAAAAAATTATTTTTTGAAAAATTTACTGTAGAAAAGGCAATCCCTGGCGCAATTAAAATTTGCGACAGTAAAAAATTATTTTTTGAATAATTTACTATAGAAAAGGCAATCCCTGGCGTATTTAAAATTTGCGACAGTATAAAATTAAATTTTGAAAAATTTACTATAGAAAAGGCAATCCCCGGCGCAATTGAAATTTGTGACAATAAAAAATTATTTTTTGCAAAATTTACTATAGAAGCGGCAATCCCTGGCGTAATTAAAATTTGCGACAGTAGAAAATTAGTTTTTGAAAAATTTACTGTAGAAAAGGCAATCCCTGCCGGAATTAAAATTTGCGACAGTAAAAAATTAAATTTTGAAAATTTTACTAATGAAAAGGCAATCCCTGTCGTAATTAAAATTTGCGACCGTAAAAAATTAGTTTTTGAAAAATTTACTGTAGAAAAGGCAATCCCTGGCGCAATTAAAATTTGCGACAGTAAAAAATTATTTTTTGAATAATTTACTATAGAAAAGACAATCCCTGGCGTATTTAAAATTTGCGACAGTATAAAATTAAATTTTGAAATATTTACTATAGAAAAGGCAATCCCTGGCGCAATTAAAATTCGCGACAGTAAAAAATTAGTTTTTGAATAATTTACTATAGAAAAGGCAATCCCTGGCGCAATTAAAATTTGCGACAGTAAAAAATTATTTTTTGAAAAATTTACTATAGAAAAGGCAATCCCTGGCGTAATTAAAATTTGCGACAGTATAAAATTAAATTTTGAAAAATTTACTATAGAAAAGGCAATCCCTGGCGTAATTAAAATTTGAGACAGTAAAAAATTAATTTTTGAAAAATTTACTATAGAAAAGGCAATCCCTGGCGTAGTTAAAATTTGCGACAGTAAAAAATTATTTTTTGAATAATTTACTATAGAAAAGGCAATCCCTGGCGTATTTAAAATTTGCGACAGTATAAAATTAAATTTTGAAAAATTTACTATAGAAAAGGCAATCCCTGGCGCAATTAAAATCTGCGACAGTAAAAAATTATTTTTTGCAAAATTTACTATAGAAAAGGCAATCTCTGGCGTAATTAAAATTTGCGACAGTAGAAAATTAGTTTTTGAAAAATTTACTGTAGAAAAGGCAATCCCTGCCGGAATTAATATTTGCGACAGTAAAAATTAAATTTTGAAATATTTACTATAGAAAAGGCAATCCCTGGCGCAATTAAAATTTGCGACAGTAAAAAATTATTTTTTGAATAATTTACTATAGAAAAGGCAATCCCTGGCGTATTTAAAATTTGCGACAGTATAAAATTAAATTTTGAAAAATTTACTATAGAAAAGGCAATCCCCGGCGCAATTGAAATTTGTGACAATAAAAAATTATTTTTTGCAAAATTTACTATAGAAGCGGCAATCCCTGGCGTAATTAAAATTTGCGACAGTAGAAAATTAGTTTTTGAAAAATTTACTGTAGAAAAGGCAATCCCTGCCGGAATTAAAATTTGCGACAGTAAAAAATTAAATTTTGAAAATTTTACTAATGAAAAGGCAATCCCTGTCGTAATTAAAATTTGCGACCGTAAAAAATTAGTTTTTGAAAAATTTACTGTAGAAAAGGCAATCCCTGGCGCAATTAAAATTTGCGACAGTAAAAAATTATTTTTTGAATAATTTACTATAGAAAAGACAATCCCTGGCGTATTTAAAATTTGCGACAGTATAAAATTAAATTTTGAAATATTTACTATAGAAAAGGCAATCCCTGGCGCAATTAAAATTCGCGACAGTAAAAAATTAGTTTTTGAATAATTTACTATAGAAAAGGCAATCCCTGGCGCAATTAAAATTTGCGACAGTAAAAAATTATTTTTTGAAAAATTTACTATAGAAAAGGCAATCCCTGGCGTAATTAAAATTTGCGACAGTATAAAATTAAATTTTGAAAAATTTACTATAGAAAAGGCAATCCCTGGCGTAATTAAAATTTGAGACAGTAAAAAATTAATTTTTGAAAAATTTACTATAGAAAAGGCAATCCCTGGCGTAGTTAAAATTTGCGACAGTAAAAAATTATTTTTTGAATAATTTACTATAGAAAAGGCAATCCCTGGCGTATTTAAAATTTGCGACAGTATAAAATTAAATTTTGAAAAATTTACTATAGAAAAGGCAATCCCTGGCGCAATTAAAATCTGCGACAGTAAAAAATTATTTTTTGCAAAATTTACTATAGAAAAGGCAATCTCTGGCGTAATTAAAATTTGCGACAGTAGAAAATTAGTTTTTGAAAAATTTACTGTAGAAAAGGCAATCCCTGCCGGAATTAATATTTGCGACAGTAAAAATTAAATTTTGAAATATTTACTATAGAAAAGGCAATCCCTGGCGCAATTAAAATTTGCGACAGTAAAAAATTAATTTTTGAAAAATTTACTATAGAAAAGGCAATCCCTGGCGTAATTAAAATTTGCGACAGTAAAAAATTATTTTTTGAAAAATTTACTATAGAATAGGCAATCCCTGGCGTATTTAAAACTTGCGACAGTAAAAAATTATTTTTTGCAAAATTTACTAAAGAAAAGGCAATCCCTGGCATAATTAAAATTTGCGACAGTAGAAAATTAGTTTTTGAAAAATTTACTGTAGAAAAGGCAATCCCTGCCGCAATTAAAATTTGCGACAGTAATATATTAAATTTTGAAAAATTTACTATAGAAAAGGCAATCCCTGGCGTAATTAAAATTTGCGATAGTTAAAAATTAGTTTTTGAAAAATTTATTGTAGAAAAGGCAATCCCTGGCGCAATTAAAATTTGCGACAGTATAAAATTAAATTTTGAAAAATTTACTATAGAAAAGGCAATCCCTGGCGTATTTAAAATTTGCGACAGTAAAAAATTAATTTTTGAAAAATTTACTATAGAAAAGGCAATCCCTGGCGTAATTAAAATTTGCGACAGTAAAAAATTATTTTTTGAATAATTTACTATAGAAAAGGCAATCCCTGGCGCAATTAAAATTTGCGACAGTAAAAAATTATTTTTTGCAAAATTTACTATAGAAAAAAATTATTTTTTGAAAAATTTACTGTAGAAAAGGCAATCCCTGGCGCAATTAAAATTTGCGATAGTAAAAAATTATTTTTTGAATAATTTACTATAGAAAAGGCAATCCCTGGCATATTTAAAATTTGCGACGGTATAAAATTAAATTTTGAAAAATTTACTATAGAAAAGGCAATCCCTGGCGCAATTAAAATTTGCGACAGTAAAAAATTATTTTTTGCAAAATTTACTATAGAAAAGGCAATCCCTGGCGTAATTAAAATTTGCGACAGTAGAAAATTAGTTTTTGAAAAATTTACTGTAGAAAAGGCAATCCCTGCCGGAATTAATATTTGCGACAGTAAAAAATTAAATTTTGAAAAATTGACTATAGAAAAGGCAATCCCTGGCGTAATTAAAATTTGCGACAGTAAAAAATTATTTTTTGAATAATTTACTATAGAAATGGCAATCCCTGGCGCAATTAAAATTTGCGACAGTAAAAAATTATTTTTTGAAAAATTTACTATAGAAAAGGGAATCCCTGGCGTATTTAAAATTTGCGACAGTAAAAAATTATTTTTTGAAAAATTTACTGTAGAAAAGGCAATCCCTGGCGCAATTAAAAGTTGCGACAGTAAAAAATTATTTTTTGAATAATTTACTATAGAAAAGGCAATCCCTGGCGTATTTAAAATTTGCGACAGTATAAAATTAAATTTTGAAAAATTTACTATAGAAAAGGCAATCCCCGGCGCAATTGAAATTTGTGACAATAAAAAATTATTTTTTGCAAAATTTACTATAGAAGCGGCAATCCCTGGCGTAATTAAAATTTGCGACAGTAGAAAATTAGTTTTTGAAAAATTTACTGTAGAAAAGGCAATCCCTGCCGGAATTAAAATTTGCGACAGTAAAAAATTAAATTTTGAAAATTTTACTAATGAAAAGGCAATCCCTGTCGTAATTAAAATTTGCGACCGTAAAAAATTAGTTTTTGAAAAATTTACTGTAGAAAAGGCAATCCCTGGCGCAAAAAAATTATTATTTACTATAGAAAAGGCAATCCCTGGCATATTTAAAATTTGCGACGGTATAAAATTAAATTTTGAAAAATTTACTATAGAAAAGGCAATCCCTGGCGCAATTAAAATTTGCGACAGTAAAAAATTATTTTTTGCAAAATTTACTATAGAAAAGGCAATCCTGCGTAATTAAAATTTGCGACAGTAGAAAATTAGTTTTTGAAAAATTTACTGTAGAAAAGGCAATCCCTGCCGGAATTAATATTTGCGACAGTAAAAAATTAAATTTTGAAAAATTGACTATAGAAAAGGCAATCCCTGGCGTAATTAAAATTTGCGACAGTAAAAAATTATTTTTTGAATAATTTACTATAGTAATGGCAATCCCTGGCGCAATTAAAATTTGCGACAGTAAAAAATTATTTTTTGAAAAATTTTACTATAGAAAAGGGAATCCCTGGCGTATTTAAAATTTGCGACAGTAAAAAATTATTTTTTGAAAAATTTACTGTAGAAAAGGCAATCCCTGGCGCAATTAAAATTTGCGACAGTAAAAAATTATTTTTTGAATAATTTACTATAGAAAAGGCAATCCCTGGCGTATTTAAAATTTGCGACAGTATAAAATTAAATTTTGAAAAATTTACTATAGAAAAGGCAATCCCCGGCGCAATTGAAATTTGTGACAATAAAAAATTATTTTTTGCAAAATTTACTATAGAAGCGGCAATCCCTGGCGTAATTAAAATTTGCGACAGTAGAAAATTAGTTTTTGAAAAATTTACTGTAGAAAAGGCAATCCCTGCCGGAATTAAAATTTGCGACAGTAAAAAATTAAATTTTGAAAATTTTACTAATGAAAAGGCAATCCCTGTCGTAATTAAAATTTGCGACCGTAAAAAATTAGTTTTTGAAAAATTTACTGTAGAAAAGGCAATCCCTGGCGCAATTAAAATTTGCGACAGTAAAAAATTATTTTTTGAATAATTTACTATAGAAAAGACAATCCCTGGCGTATTTAAAATTTGCGACAGTATAAAATTAAATTTTGAAATATTTACTATAGAAAAGGCAATCTCTGGCGTAATTAAAATTTGCGACAGTAGAAAATTAGTTTTTGAAAAATTTACTGTAGAAAAGGCAATCCCTGCCGGAATTAATATTTGCGACAGTAAAAATTAAATTTTGAAATATTTACTATAGAAAAGGCAATCCCTGGCGCAATTAAAATTTGCGACAGTAAAAAATTAATTTTTGAAAAATTTACTATAGAAAAGGCAATCCCTGGCGTAATTAAAATTTGCGACAGTAAAAAATTATTTTTTGAAAAATTTACTATAGAATAGGCAATCCCTGGCGTATTTAAAACTTGCGACAGTAAAAAATTATTTTTTGCAAAATTTACTAAAGAAAAGGCAATCCCTGGCATAATTAAAATTTGCGACAGTAGAAAATTAGTTTTTGAAAAATTTACTGTAGAAAAGGCAATCCCTGCCGCAATTAAAATTTGCGACAGTAATATATTAAATTTTGAAAAATTTTACTATAGAAAAGGCAATCCCTGGCGTAATTAAAATTTGCGATAGTTAAAAATTAGTTTTTGAAAAATTTATTGTAGAAAAGGCAATCCCTGGCGCAATTAAAATTTGCGACAGTAAAAAATTATTTTTTGAATAATTTACTATAGAAAAGGCAATCCCTGGCATAATTAAAATTTGCGACAGTAAAAAATTAGTTTTTGAAAAATTTACTGCAGAAAAGGCAATCCCTGGCGCAATTAAAATTTGCGACAGTAAAAAATTATTTTTTGAATAATTTACTATAGAAAAGGCAATCCCTGGCGTATTTAAAATTTGCGACAGTATAAAATTAAATTTTGAAAAATTTACTATAGAAAAGCCACTCCCTGGCGCAATTAAAATTCGCGACAGTAAAAAATTAATTTTTGCAAAATATTCTATAGAAAATGCAATCCCTGGCGTATTTAAAATTTGCGACAGTAAAAAATTATTTTTTGAAAAATTTACTGTAGAAAAGGCAATCCCTGGCGTAATTAAAATTTGCGACAGTAAAAAATTAGTTTTTGAATAATTTACTATAGAAAAGGCAATCCCTGGCGTATTTAAAATTTGCGACAGTAAAAAATTATTTTTTGAAAAATTTACTGTAGAAAAGGCAATCCCTGGCGTAATTAAAATTTGCGACAGTAAAAAATTAGTTTTTGAATAATTTACTATAGAAAAGGCAATCCCTGGCGCAATTAAAATTTGCGACAGTAAAAAATTATTTTTTGAAAAATTTACTATAGAAAAGGCAATCCCTGGCGTAATTAAAATTTGCGACAGTATAACATTAAATTTTGAAAAATTTACTATAGAAAAGGCAATCCCTGGCGTAATTAAATTTGCGACAGTAAAAAATTAATTTTTGAAAAATTTACTATAGAAAAGGCAATCCCTGGCGTAATTAAAATTTGCGACAGTAAAAAATTATTTTTTGAATAATTTACTATAGAAGAGGCAATCCCTGGCGCAATTAAAATTTGCGACAGTAAAAAATTATTTTTTGCAAAATTTACTATAGAAAAAAATTATTTTTTGAAAAATTTACTGTAGAAAAGGCAATCCCTGGCGCAATTAAAATTTGCGACAGTAAAAAATTATTTTTGAATAATTTACTATAGAAAAGGCAATCCCTGGCGTATTTAAAATTTGCGACGGTATAAAATTAAATTTTGAAAATTTTACTATAGAAAAGGCAATCCCTGGCGCAATTAAAATTTGCGACAGTAAAAAATTATTTTTTGCAAAATTTACTATAGAAAAGGCAATCCCTGGCGTAATTAAAATTTGCGACAGTAGAAAATTAGTTTTTGAAAAATTTGCTGTAGAAAAGGCAATCCCTGCCGGAAATAATATTTGCGACAGTAAAAAATTAAATTTTGAAAAATTTACTATAGAAAAGGCAATCCCTGGCGTAATTAAAATTTGCGACAGTAAAAAATTATTTTTTGAATAATTTACTATAGAAAAGGCAATCCCTGGCGCAATTAAAATTTGCGACAGTAAAAAATTATTTTTTGAAAAATTTACTATAGAAAAGAGAATCCCTGGCGTATTTAAAATATGCGACAATAAAAAATTATTTTTTGAAAAATTTACTGTAGAAAAGGCAATCCCTGGCGCAATTAAAATTTGCGACAGTAAAAAATTATTTTTTGAATAATTTACTATAGAAAAGGCAATCCCTGGAGTATTTAAAATTTGCGACAGTTTAAAATTAAATTTTGAAAAATTTACTATAGAAGAGGCAATCCCCGCCGCAATTAAAATTTGTGACAGTAAAAAATTATTTTTTGCAAAATTTACTATAGAAGAGGCAATCCCTGGCGTAATTAAAATTTGCGACAGTAGAAAATTAGTTTTTGAAAAACTTACTGTAGAAAAGGCAATCCCTGCCGGAATTAAAATTTGCGACAGTAAAAAATTAAATTTTGAAAAATTTACTATAGAAAAGGCAATCCCTGGCGTAATTAAAATTTGCGACAGTAAAAAATTAGTTTTTGAAAAATTTACTGTAGAAAAGGCAATCCCTGGCGCAATTAAAATTTGCGACAGTAAAAAATTATTTTTTGAATAATTTACTATAGAAAAGACAATCCCTGGCGTATTTAAAATTTGCGACAGTATAAAATTAAATTTTGAAAAATTTACTATAGAAAAGGCAATCCCTGGCGCAATTAAAATTCGCGACAGTAAAAAATTATTTTTTGAAAAATTTACTATAGAAAAGGCAATCCCTGGCGTATTTAAAATTTGCGACAGTAAAAAATTATTTTTTGAAAAATTTACTGCAGAAAAGGCAATCCCTGGCGTAATAAAAATTTGCGACAGTAAAAAATTAGTTTTTGAATAATTTACTATAGAAAAGGCAATCCCTGGCGCAATTAAAATTTGCGACAGTAGAAAATTAGTTTTTGAAAAATTTACTATAGAAAAGGCAATCCCTGGCGTAATTAAAATTTGCGACAGTAGAAAATTAGTTTTTGAAAAATTTACTGTAGAAAAGGTAATCCCTGCCGGAATTAATATTTGCGACAGTAAAAATGAAATTTTGAAAAATTTACTATAGAAAAGGCAATCCCTGGCGTAATTAAAATTTGCGACAGTAAAAAATTATTTTTTGAATAATTTACTAGAGAAAAGGCAATCCCTGGCGCAATTAAAATTTGCGACAGTAAAAAATTATTTTTTGAAAAATTTACTATAGAACAGGCAATCCCTGGCGTATTTAAAACTTACGACAGTAAAAAATTATTTTTTGAAAAATTTACTGTAGAAAAGGCAATCCCTGGCGCAATTAAAATTTGCGACAGTAAAAAACTATTTTTTGAATAATTTACTATAAAAAAGGCAATCCCTGGCGTATTTAAAATTTGCGACAGTATAAAATTAAATTTTGAAAAATTTACTATAGAAAAGGCAATCCCTGGCGCAATTAAAATTTGTGACAGTAAAAAATTATTTTTTGCAAAATTTACTATAGAAGAGGCAATCCCTGACGTAATTAAAATTTACTACAGTAGAAAATTAGTTTTTGAAAAATTTACTGTAGAAAAGGCAATCCCTGCCGGAATTAAAATTTGCGACAGTAAAAAATTAAATTTTGAAAAATTTACTATAGAAAAGGCAATCCCTGGCGTAATTAAAATTTGCGACAGTAAAAAATTAGTTTTTGAAAAATTTACTGTAGAAAAGGCAATCCCTGGCGCAATTAAAATTTGCGACAGTAAAAAATTATTTTTTGAATAATTTACTATAGAAAAGACAATCCCTGTCGTATTTAAAATTTGCGACAGTATAAAATTAAATTTTGAAAAAGTTACTATAGAAAAGGCAATCCCTGGCGCAATTAAAACTCGCGACAGTAAAAAATTATTTTTTGCAAAATTTACTATAGAAATGGCAATCCCTGGCGCATTTAAAATTTGCGACAGTAAAAAATTATTTTTTGAAAAATTTACTGTAGAAAAGGCAATCCCTGGCGTAATTAAAATTTTCGACAGTAAAAAATTAGTTTTTGAATAATTTACTATAGAAAAGGCAATCCCTGGCGCAGTTAAAATTTGCGAGAGTAAAAAATTAATTTTTGAAAAATTTACTATAGAAAAGGCAATCCCTGGCGTAATTAAAATTTGCGACAGTAAAAAATTATTTTTTGAATAATTTACTATAGAAAAGGCAATCCCTGGCGCAATTAAAATTTGCGACAGTAAAAAATTATTTTTTGCAAAATTTACTATAGAAAAGGCAATCCCTGGCGTATTTAAAATTTGCGACAGTAAAAAATTATTTTTTGAAAAATTTACTGTAGAAAAGGCAATCCCTGGCGCAATTAGAATTTGCGACAGTAAAAAATTATTTTTTGAATAATTTACTATAGAAAAGGCAATCCCTGGCGTATTTAAAATTTGCGACAGTATAAAATTAAATTTTGAAAAATTTACTATAGAAAAGGCAATCCCTGGCGCAATTAAAATTTGCGACAGTAAAAAAATATTTTTTGAATAATTTACTATAGAAAAGGCAATCCCTGGCGCAATTAAAATTTGCGACAGTAAAAAATTATTTTTTGCAAAATTTACTATAGAAAAGGCAATCCCTGGCGTAATTAAAATTTGCGACAGTAGAAAATTAGTTTTTGAAAAATTTACTGTAGAAAAGGCAATCCCTGCCGGAATTAATATTTGCGACAGTAAAAAATTAAATTTTGAAAAATTTACTATAGAAAAGGCAAACCCTGGCGTAATTAAAATTTGCGACAGTAAAAAATTATTTTTTGAATAATTTACTATAGAAAAGGCAATCCCTGGCGCAATTAAAATTTGCGACAGTAAAAAATTATTTTTTGAAAAATTTACTATAGAAAAGGCAATCCCTGGCGTATTTAAAACTTGCGACAGTAAAAAATTATTTTTTGAAAAATTTACTGTAGAAAAGGCAATCCCAGGCGCAATTAAAATTTGCGACAGTAAAAAATTATTTTTTGAATAATTTACTATAGAAAAGGCAATCCCTGGCATATTTAAAATTTGCGACAGTATAAAATTAAATTTTGAAAAATTTACTATAGAAAAGGCAATCCCTGGCGTAATTAAAATTTGCGACAGTAGAAAATTAGTTTTTGAAAAATTTACTGTAGAAAAGGCAATCCCTGCCGGAATTAATATTTGCGACAGTAAAAAATTAAATTTTGAAAAATTTACTATAGAAAAGGCAATCCCTGGCGTAATTAAAATTTGCGACAGTAAAAAATTATTTTTTGAATAATTTACTATAGAAAAGGCAATCCCTGGCGCAATTAAAATTTGCGACAGTAAAAAATTATTTTTTGAATAATTTACTATAGAAAAGGCAATGCCTGGCGTATTTAAAATTTGCGACAGTAAAAAATTATTTTTTGAAAAATTTACTGTAGAAAAGGCAATCCCTGGCGTAATTAAAATTTGCGAGAGTAAAAAATTAGTTTTTGAATAATTTACTATATAAAAGGCAATCCCTGGCGCAATTAAAATTTGCGACAGTAAAAAATTAATTTTTGAAAAATTTACTATAGAAAAGGCAATCCAATGCGTAATTAAAATTTGCGACAGTAAAAAATTATTTTTTGAATAATTTACTATAGAAAAGTCAATACCTGGCGCAATTAAAATTTGCGACAGTAAAAAATTATTTTTTGCAAAATTTACTATAGAAAAGGCAATCCCTGGCGTATTTAAAATTTGCGACAGTAAAAAAATATTTTTTGAAAAATTTACTGTAGAAAAGGCAATCCCTGGCGCAATTAGAATTTGCGACAGTAAAAAATTATTTTTTGAATAATTTACTATAGAAAAGGCAATCCCTGGCGTATTTAAAATTTGCGACAGTATAAAATTAAATTTTGAAAAATTTACTATAGAAAAGGCAATCCAATGCGTAATTAAAATTTGCGACAGTAAAAAATTATTTTTTGAATAATTTACTATAGAAAAGTCAATACCTGGCGGAATTAAAATTTGCGACAGTAAAAAATTATTTTTTGCAAAATTTACTATAGAAAAGGCAATCCCTGGCGTATTTAAAATTTGCGACAGTAAAAAAATATTTTTTGAAAAATTTACTGTAGAAAAGGCAATCCCTGGCGCAATTAGAATTTGCGACAGTAAAAAATTATTTTTTGAATAATTTACTATAGAAAAGGCAATCCCTGGCGTATTTAAAATTTGCGACAGTATAAAACTAAATTTTGAAAAATTTACTATAGAAAAGGCAATCCCTGGCGCAATTAAAATTTGCGACAGTAAAAAATTATTTTTTGCAAAATTTACTATAGAAATGGCAATCATTGGCGTAATTAAAATTTGCGACAGTAGAAAATTAGTTTTTGAAAAATTTACTGTAGAAAAGGCAATCCCTGCCGGAATTAATATTTGCGACAGTAAAAAATTAAATTTTGAAAAATTTACTATAGAAAAGGCAATCCCTGGCGTAATTAAAATTTGCGACAGTAAAAAATTATGTTTTGAATAATTTACTATAGAAAAGGCAATCCCTGGCGCAATTAAAATTTGCGACAGTAAAAAATTATTTTTTGAAAAATTTACTATAGAAAAGGCAATCCCTGGCGTGTTTAAAACTTGCGACAGTATAAAATTAAATTTTGAAAAATTTACTATAGAAAAGGCAATCCCTGGCGCAATTAAAATTCGCGACAGTAAAAAATTATTTTTTGCAAAATTTACTATAGAAATGGCAATCCCTAGCGTATTTAAAATTTGCGACAGTAAAAAATTATTTTTTGAAAAATTTACTGTAGAAAAGGCAATCCCTGGCGTAATTAAAATTTGCGACAGTAAAAAATTAGTTTTTGAAAAATATACTGTAGAAAAGGCAATCCCTGGCGCAATTACAATTTGCGACAGTAAAAAATTATTTTTTGAATAATTTACTATAGAAAAGACAATCCCTGTCGTATTTAAAATTTGCGACAGTATAAAATTAAATTTTGAAAAATTTACTATAGAAAAGGCAATCCCTGGCGCAATTAAAATTCGCGACAGTAAAAAATTATTTTTTGCAAAATTTACTATAGAAATGGCAATCCCTGGCGTATTTAAAATTTGCGACAGTAAAAAATTATTTTTTGAATAATTTACTATAGAAAAGACAATCCCTGGCGCAATTAAAATTTGCGACAGTAAAAAATTAATTTTTGAAAAATTTACTATAGAAAAGGCAATCCCTGGCGTAATTAAAATTTGCGACAGTAAAAAATTATTTTTTGAATAATTTACTATAGAAAAGACAATCCCTGGCGCAATTAAAATTTGCGACAGTAAAAAATTATTTTTTGCAAAATTTACTATAAAAAAGGCAATCCCTGGCGTATTTAAAATTTGCGACAGTAAAAAATTATTTTTTGAAAAATTTACTGTAGAAAAGGCAATCCCTGGCGCAATTAGAATTTGCGACAGTAAAAAATTATTTTTTGAATAATTTACTATAGAAAAGGCAATCCCTGGCGTATTTAAAATTTGCGACAGTATAAAATTAAATTTTGAAAAATTTACTATAGAAAAGGCAATCCCTTGCGCAATTAAAATTTGCGTCAGTAAAAAATTATTTTTTGCAAAATTTACTATAGAAAAGGCAATCCCGGGCGTAATTAAAATTTGCGACAGTAGAAAATTAGTTTTTGAAAAATTTACTGTAGAAAAGGCAATCCCTGCCGGAATTAATATTTGCGACAGTAAAAAATTAAATTTTGAAAAATTTACTATAGAAAAGGCAATCCCTGGCGTAATTAAAATTTGCGACAGTTAAAAATTATTTTTTGAATAATTTACTATAGAAAAGGCAATCCCTGGCGCAATTAAAATTTGCGACAGTAAAAGATTATTTTTTGAAAAATTTACTATAGAAAAGGCAATCCCAGGCGTATTTAAAACTTGCGACAGTAAAAAATTATTTTTTGAAAAATTTACTGTAGAAAAGGCAATCCCTGGCGCAATTAAAAGTTGCGACAGTAAAAAATTATTTTTTGAATAATTTACTATAGAAAAGGCAATCCCTGGCGTAATTAAAATTTGCGACAGTAAAAAATTATTTTTTGAAAAATTTACTATAGAAAAGGCAATCCCTGGCGCAATTAAAATTTCCGACAGTAAAAAATTATTTTTTGCAAAATTTACTATAGAAAAGGCAATCCCTGGCGTATTTAAAACTTGCGACAGTAAAAAATTATTTTTTGAAAAATTTACTGTCGAAAAGGCAATTCCTGGCGCAATTAAAATTTGCGACAGTAAAAAATTTTTTTTTTGAATAATTTACTATAGAAAAGGCAATCCCTGGCGTATTTAAAATTTGCGACAGTATAAAATTAAATTTTGAAGAATTTACTATAGAAAAGGCAATCCCTGGCGCAATTAAAATTTGCGACAGTAAAAAATTATTTTTTGCAAAATTTACTATAGAAAAGGCAATCCGTGGCGTAATTAAAATTTGCGAGAGTAGAAAATTTGTTTTTGAAAAATTTACTGTAGAAAAGGCAATCCCTGCCGCAGTTAAAATTTGCGACAGTAAAAAATTAAATTTTGAAAAATTTACTATAGAAAAGGCAATCCCTGGCGTAATTAAAATTTGCGACAGTAAAAAATTAATTTTTGAAAAATTTACTATAGAAAAGGCAATCCCTGGCGTAATTAAAATTTGCGACAGTAAAAAATTATTTTTTGAATAATTTACTATAGAAAAGCAATCCCTGGCGCAATTAAAATTTGCGACAGTAAAAAATTATTTTTTGCAAAATTTACTATAGAAAAGGCAATCCCTGGCGTATTTAAAATTTGCGACAGTAAAAAATTATTTTTTGAAAAATTTACTGTAGAAAAGGCAATCCCTGGCGCAATTAAATTTTGCGACAGTAAAAAATTATTTTTTGAATAATTTACTATAGAATAGGCAATCCCTGGCGTATTTAAAATTTGCGACAGTATAAAATTAAATTTTGAAAAATTTACTGTAGAAAAGGGAATCCCTGGCGCAATTAAAATTTGTGACAGTAAAAAATTATTTTTTGCAAAATTTACTATAGAAAAGGCAATCCCTGGCGTATTTAAAATTTGCGACAGTATAAAATTAAATTTTGAAAAAATTACTATAGAAAAGGCAAACCCTGGCGTAATTAAAACTTGCGACTGTAAAAAATTAGTTTTTGATAAATTTACTATAGAAAAGGCAATCCCTGGCGCAATTAAAATTTGCGACAGTAGAAAATAATTTTTTGCAAAGTTTACTATAGAAAAGGCAATCCCTGGCGCAATTAAAATTTGCGACAGTATAAAATTAATTTTTGAAAAATTTACTATAGAAAAGGCAATCCCTGGCTTAATTAAAATTTGCGGCAGTAGAAAATTATTTTTTGCAATATTTATATAGAAAAGGCAATCCCTGGCGCAATTAAAATTTGCGACAGTATAAAATTAAATTTTGAAAAATTTACTATAGAAAAGGCAAACCCTGGCGTAATTAAAACTTGCGACAGTAAAAAATTAGTTTTTGATAAATTTACTATAGAAAAGGCAATCCCTGGCGCAATTAAAATTTGCGACAGTAGAAAATTATTTTCTGCAAAATTTACTATAGAAAAGGCAATCCCTGGCGCAATTAAAACTTGCGACAGTAAAAAATTAATTTTTGAAAAATTTACTATAGAAAAGGCAATCCCTGGCGTAATTAAAATTTGCGACAGTAAAAAATTATTTTTTGATTAATTTACTATAGAAAAGGCAATACCTGGCGCAATTAAAATTTGCGACAGTAAAAAATTATTTTTTGCAAAATTTACTATAGAGAAGGCAATCCCTGGCGTATTTAAAATTTGCGACAGTAAAAAATTATTTTTTGAAAAATTTACTGTAGAAAAGGCAATCCCTGGCGCAATTAGAATTTGCGACAGTAAAAAATTATTTTTTGAATAATTTACTATAGAAAAGGCAATCCCTGGCGTATTTAAAATTTGCGACAGTATAAAATTAAATTTTGAAAAATTTACTATAGAAAAGGCAATTCCTGGCGCAATTAAAATTTGCGACAGTAAAAAATTATTTTTTCAAAATTTACTATAGAAAAGACAATTCCTGGCGTAATTAAAATTTGCGACTTAGAAAATTAGTTTTTGAAAAATTTACTGTAGAAAAGGCAATCCCTGCCGGAATTAATATTTGCGACAGTAAAAAATTAAATTTTTAAAAATTTACTATAGAAAAGGCAATACCTGGCGTAATTAAAATTTGCGACAGTAAAAAATTATTTTTTGAATAATTTACTATAGAAAAGGCAATCCCTGGCGCAATTAAAATTTGCGACAGTAAAAAATTATTTTTTGAAAAATTTACTATAGAAAAGGCAATCCCTGGCGTATTTAAAACTTGCGACAGTATAAAATTAAATTTTGAAAAATTTACTATAGAAAAGGCAATCCCTGGCGCAATTAAAATTCGCGATAGTAAAAAATTATTTTTTGCAAAATTTACTATAGAAATTGCAATCCCTGGCGTATTTAAAATTTGCGACAGTAAAAAATTATTTTTTGAAAAATTTACTGTAGAAAAGGCAATCCCTGGCGTAATTAAAATTTGCGACAGTAAAAAATTAGTTTTTGAAAAATTTACTGTAGAAAAGGCAATCCCTGGCGCAATTAAAATTTGCGACAGTAAAAAATTATTTTTTGCAAAATTTACTATAGAAAAGGCAATCCCTGGCGCAATTAAAATTTGCGACAGTAAAAAATTAATTTTTGAAAAATTTACTATAGAAAAGGCAATCCCTGGCGTAATTAAAATTTGCGACAGTAAAAAATTATTTTTTGAATAATTTACTATAGAAAAGGCAATCCCTGGCGCAATTAAAATTTGCGACAGTAAAAAATTATTTTTTGCAAAATTTACTATAGAAAAGTCAATCCCTGGCGTATTTAAAATTTGCGACAGTAAAAAATTATTTTTTGAAAAATTTACTGTAGAAAAGGCAATCCCTGGCGCAATTAGAATTTGCGACAGTAAAAAATTATTTTTTGAATAATTTACTATAGAAAAGGCAATCCCTGGCGTATTTAAAATTTGCGACAGTATAAAATTAAATTTTGAAAAATTTACTATAGAAAAGGCAATCCCTGGCGCAATTAAAATTTGCGACAGTAAAAAATTATTTTTTGCAAAATTTACTATAGAAAAGGCAATCCCTGGCGTAATTAAAATTTGCGACAGTAGAAAATTAGTTTTTGAAAAATTTACTGTAGAAAAGGCAATCCCTGCCGGAATTAATATTTGCGACAGTAAAAAATTAAATTTTGAAAAATTTACTATAGAAAAGGCAATCCCTGGCGTAATTAAAATTTGCGACAGTAAAAAATTATTTTTTGAATAATTTACTATAGAAAAGGCAATCCCTGGCGCAATTAAAATTTGCGACAGTAAAAAATTATTTTTTGAAAAATTTACTATAGAAAAAGCAATCCCTGGCGTATTTAAAACTTGCGACAGTAAAAAATTCTTTTTTGAAAAATTTACTGTAGAAAAGGCAATCCCTGGCGTATTTAAAATTTGCGACAGTAAAAAATTATTTTTTGAATAATTTACTATAGAAAAGGCAATCCCTGGCGTATTTAAAATTTGCGACAGTAAAAAATTAGTTTTTGAAAAATTTACTGAAGAAAAGGCAATCCCTGGCGCAATTAAAATTTGCGACAGTAAAAAATTATTTTTTGAATAATTTACTATAGAAAAGACAATCCCTGGCGTATTTAAAATTTGCGACAGTATAAAATTAAATTTTGAAAAATTTACTGTAGAAAAGGCAATCCCTGGCGCAATTAAAATTCGCGACAGTAAAAAATTAGTTTTTGCAAAATTTACTGTAGAAAAGGCAATCCCTGGCGCAATTAAATTTTGCGACAGTAAAAAATTATTTTTTGAATAATTTACTATAGAATAGGCAATCCCTGGCGTATTTAAAATTTGCGACAGTATAAAATTAAATTTTGAAATATTTACTGTAGAAAAGGCAATCCCTGGCGCAATTAAAATTTGCGACAGTAAAAAATTATTTTTTGCAAAATTTACTATAGAAAAGGCAATCCCTGGCGTATTTAAAATTTGCGACAATATAAAATTAAATTTTGAAAAAATTACTATAGAAAAGGCAAACCCTGGCGTAATTAAAACTTGCGACAGTAAAAAATTAATTTTTGATTAATTTTCTATAGAATAGGCAATCCCTGGCGTATTTAAAATTTGCGACAGTATAAAATTAAATTTTGAAAAATTTACTGTAGAAAAGGCAATCCCTGGCGCAATTAAAATTCGCGACAGTAAAAAATTAGTTTTTGCAAAGTTTACTATAGAAATGGCAATCCCTGGCGTATTTAAAATTTGCGACAGTAAAAAATTAATTTTTGAAAAATTTACTATAGAAAACGCAATCCCTGGCGTAATTAAAATTTGCGATAGTAAAAAATTATTTTTTGAATAATTTACTATAGAAAAGGCAAACCCTGGCGCAATTAAAATTTGCGAGAGTAAAAAATTATTTTTTGCAAAATTTACTATAGAAAAGGCAATCCCTGGCGTATTTAAAATTTGCGACAGTAAAAAATTATTTTTTGAAAAATTTACTGTAGAAAAGGCAATCCCTGGCGCAATTAAATTTTGCGACAGTAAAAAATTATTTTTTGAATAATTTACTATAGAATAGGCAATCCCTGGCGTATTTAAAATTTGCGACAGTATAAAATTAAATTTTGAAATATTTACTGTAGAAAAGGCAATCCCTGGCGCAATTAAAATTTGCGACAGTAAAAAATTATTTTTTGCAAAATTTACTATAGAAAAGGCAATCCCTGGCGTATTTAAAATTTGCGACAATATAAAATTAAATTTTGAAAAAATTACTATAGAAAAGGCAAACCCTGGCGTAATTAAAACTTGCGACAGTAAAAAATTAGTTTTTGATTAATTTTCTATAGAATAGGCAATCCCTGGCGTATTTAAAATTTGCGACAGTATAAAATTAAATTTTGAAAAATTTACTGTAGAAAAGGCAATCCCTGGCGCAATTAAAATTCGCGACAGTAAAAAATTAGTTTTTGCAAAGTTTACTATAGAAATGGCAATCCCTGGCGTATTTAAAATTTGCGACAGTAAAAAATTAATTTTTGAAAAATTTACTATAGAAAACGCAATCCCTGGCGTAATTAAAATTTGCGATAGTAAAAAATTATTTTTTGAATAATTTACTATAGAAAAGGCAAACCCTGGCGCAATTAAAATTTGCGAGAGTAAAAAATTATTTTTTGCAAAATTTACTATAGAAAAGGCAATCCCTGGCGTATTTAAAATTTGCGACAGTAAAAAATTATTTTTTGAAAAATTTACTGTAGAAAAGGCAATCCCTGGCGCAATTAAATTTTGCGACAGTAAAAAATTATTTTTTGAATAATTTACTATAGAATAGGCAATCCCTGGCGTATTTAAAATTTGCGACAGTATAAAATTAAATTTTGAAATATTTACTGTAGAAAAGGCAATCCCTGGCGCAATTAAAATTTGCGACAGTAAAAAATTATTTTTTGCAAAATTTACTATAGAAAAGGCAATCCCTGGCGTATTTAAAATTTGCGACAATATAAAATTAAATTTTGAAAAAATTACTATAGAAAAGGCAAACCCTGGCGTAATTAAAACTTGCGACAGTAAAAAATTAGTTTTTGATTAATTTTCTATAGAATAGGCAATCCCTGGCGTATTTAAAATTTGCGACAGTATAAAATTAAATTTTGAAAAATTTACTGTAGAAAAGGCAATCCCTGGCGCAATTAAAATTCGCGACAGTAAAAAATTAGTTTTTGCAAAGTTTACTATAGAAATGGCAATCCCTGGCGTATTTAAAATTTGCGACAGTAAAAAATTAATTTTTGAAAAATTTACTATAGAAAACGCAATCCCTGGCGTAATTAAAATTTGCGATAGTAAAAAATTATTTTTTGAATAATTTACTATAGAAAAGGCAAACCCTGGCGCAATTAAAATTTGCGAGAGTAAAAAATTATTTTTTGCAAAATTTACTATAGAAAAGGCAATCCCTGGCGTATTTAAAATTTGCGACAGTAAAAAATTATTTTTGAAAAATTTACTGTAGAAAAGGCAATCCCTGGCGCAATTAAATTTTGCGACAGTAAAAAATTATTTTTTGAATAATTTACTATAGAATAGGCAATCCCTGGCGTATTTAAAATTTGCGACAGTATAAAATTAAATTTTGAAATATTTACTGTAGAAAAGGCAATCCCTGGCGCAATTAAAATTTGCGACAGTAAAAAATTATTTTTTGCAAAATTTACTATAGAAAAGGCAATCCCTGGCGTATTTAAAATTTGCGACAATATAAAATTAAATTTTGAAAAAATTACTATAGAAAAGGCAAACCCTGGCGTAATTAAAACTTGCGACAGTAAAAAATTAGTTTTTGATTAATTTTCTATAGAATAGGCAATCCCTGGCGTATTTAAAATTTGCGACAGTATAAAATTAAATTTTGAAAAATTTACTGTAGAAAAGGCAATCCCTGGCGCAATTAAAATTCGCGACAGTAAAAAATTAGTTTTTGCAAAGTTTACTATAGAAATGGCAATCCCTGGCGTATTTAAAATTTGCGACAGTAAAAAATTAATTTTTGAAAAATTTACTATAGAAAACGCAATCCCTGGCGTAATTAAAATTTGCGATAGTAAAAAATTATTTTTTGAATAATTTACTATAGAAAAGGCAAACCCTGGCGCAATTAAAATTTGCGAGAGTAAAAAATTATTTTTTGCAAAATTTACTATAGAAAAGGCAATCCCTGGCGTATTTAAAATTTGCGACAGTAAAAAATTATTTTTTGAAAAATTTACTGTAGAAAAGGCAATCCCTGGCGCAATTAAATTTTGCGACAGTAAAAAATTATTTTTTGAATAATTTACTATAGAATAGGCAATCCCTGGCGTATTTAAAATTTGCGACAGTATAAAATTAAATTTTGAAATATTTACTGTAGAAAAGGCAATCCCTGGCGCAATTAAAATTTGCGACAGTAAAAAATTATTTTTTGCAAAATTTACTATAGAAAAGGCAATCCCTGGCGTATTTAAAATTTGCGACAATATAAAATTAAATTTTGAAAAAATTACTATAGAAAAGGCAAACCCTGGCGTAATTAAAACTTGCGACAGTAAAAAATTAGTTTTTGATTAATTTTCTATAGAATAGGCAATCCCTGGCGTATTTAAAATTTGCGACAGTATAAAATTAAATTTTGAAAAATTTACTGTAGAAAAGGCAATCCCTGGCGCAATTAAAATTCGCGACAGTAAAAAATTAGTTTTTGCAAAGTTTACTATAGAAATGGCAATCCCTGGCGTATTTAAAATTTGCGACAGTAAAAAATTAATTTTTGAAAAATTTACTATAGAAAACGCAATCCCTGGCGTAATTAAAATTTGCGATAGTAAAAAATTATTTTTTGAATAATTTACTATAGAAAAGGCAAACCCTGGCGCAATTAAAATTTGCGAGAGTAAAAAATTATTTTTTGCAAAATTTACTATAGAAAAGGCAATCCCTGGCGTATTTAAAATTTGCGACAGTAAAAAATTATTTTTTGAAAAATTTACTGTAGAAAAGGCAATCCCTGGCGCAATTAAATTTTGCGACAGTAAAAAATTATTTTTTGAATAATTTACTATAGAATAGGCAATCCCTGGCGTATTTAAAATTTGCGACAGTATAAAATTAAATTTTGAAATATTTACTGTAGAAAAGGCAATCCCTGGCGCAATTAAAATTTGCGACAGTAAAAAATTATTTTTTGCAAAATTTACTATAGAAAAGGCAATCCCTGGCGTATTTAAAATTTGCGACAATATAAAATTAAATTTTGAAAAAATTACTATAGAAAAGGCAAACCCTGGCGTAATTAAAACTTGCGACAGTAAAAAATTAGTTTTTGATTAATTTTCTATAGAATAGGCAATCCCTGGCGTATTTAAAATTTGCGACAGTATAAAATTAAATTTTGAAAAATTTACTGTAGAAAAGGCAATCCCTGGCGCAATTAAAATTCGCGACAGTAAAAAATTAGTTTTTGCAAAGTTTACTATAGAAATGGCAATCCCTGGCGTATTTAAAATTTGCGACAGTAAAAAATTAATTTTTGAAAAATTTACTATAGAAAACGCAATCCCTGGCGTAATTAAAATTTGCGATAGTAAAAAATTATTTTTTGAATAATTTACTATAGAAAAGGCAAACCCTGGCGCAATTAAAATTTGCGAGAGTAAAAAATTATTTTTTGCAAAATTTACTATAGAAAAGGCAATCCCTGGCGTATTTAAAATTTGCGACAGTAAAAAATTATTTTTTGAAAAATTTACTGTAGAAAAGGCAATCCCTGGCGCAATTAAATTTTGCGACAGTAAAAAATTATTTTTTGAATAATTTACTATAGAATAGGCAATCCCTGGCGTATTTAAAATTTGCGACAGTATAAAATTAAATTTTGAAATATTTACTGTAGAAAAGGCAATCCCTGGCGCAATTAAAATTTGCGACAGTAAAAAATTATTTTTTGCAAAATTTACTATAGAAAAGGCAATCCCTGGCGTATTTAAAATTTGCGACAATATAAAATTAAATTTTGAAAAAATTACTATAGAAAAGGCAAACCCTGGCGTAATTAAAACTTGCGACAGTAAAAAATTAGTTTTTGATTAATTTTCTATAGAATAGGCAATCCCTGGCGTATTTAAAATTTGCGACAGTATAAAATTAAATTTTGAAAAATTTACTGTAGAAAAGGCAATCCCTGGCGCAATTAAAATTCGCGACAGTAAAAAATTAATTTTTGCAAAGTTTACTATAGAAATGGCAATCCCTGGCGTATTTAAAATTTGCGACAGTAAAAAATTAATTTTTGAAAAATTTACTATAGAAAACGCAATCCCTGGCGTAATTAAAATTTGCGATAGTAAAAAATTATTTTTTGAATAATTTACTATAGAAAAGGCAAACCCTGGCGCAATTAAAATTTGCGAGAGTAAAAAATTATTTTTTGCAAAATTTACTATAGAAAAGGCAATCCCTGGCGTATTTAAAATTTGCGACAGTAAAAAATTATTTTTTGAAAAATTTACTGTAGAAAAGGCAATCCCTGGCGCAATTAAATTTTGCGACAGTAAAAAATTATTTTTTGAATAATTTACTATAGAATAGGCAATCCCTGGCGTATTTAAAATTTGCGACAGTATAAAATTAAATTTTGAAATATTTACTGTAGAAAAGGCAATCCCTGGCGCAATTAAAATTTGCGACAGTAAAAAATTATTTTTTGCAAAATTTACTATAGAAAAGGCAATCCCTGGCGTATTTAAAATTTGCGACAATATAAAATTAAATTTTGAAAAAATTACTATAGAAAAGGCAAACCCTGGCGTAATTAAAACTTGCGACAGTAAAAAATTAGTTTTTGATTAATTTTCTATAGAAAAGGCAATCCCTGGCGCAATTAAAATTTGCGACAGTAGAAAATTATTTTTTGCAAAATTTACTATAGAAAAGGCAATCCCTGGCGCAATTAAAATTTGCGACAGTATAAAATTTAATTTTTGAAAAATTTACTATAGAAAAGGCAATCCCTGGCGTAATTAAAATTTGCGGCAGTAGAAAATTATTTTTTGCAATATTTATATAGAAAAGGCAATCCCTGGCGCAATTAAAATTTGCGACAGTAAAAAATTATTTTTTGCAAAATTTACTATAGAAAAGGCAATCCCTGGCGTATTTAAAATTTGCGACAATATAAAATTAAATTTTGAAAAAATTACTATAGAAAAGGCAAACCCTGGCGTAATTAAAACTTGCGACAGTAAAAAATTAGTTTTTGATTAATTTTCTATAGAAAAGGCAATCCCTGGCGCAATTAAAATTTGCGACAGTAGAAAATTATTTTTTGCAAAATTTACTATAGAAAAGGCAATCCCTGGCGCAATTAAAATTTGCGACAGTATAAAATTAATTTTTGAAAAATTTACTATAGAAAAGGCAATCCCTGGCGTAATTAAAATTTGCGGCAGTAGAAAATTATTTTTTGCAATATTTATATAGAAAAGGCAATCCCTGGCGCAATTAAAATTTGCGACAGTATAAAATTAAATTTTGAAAAATTTACTATAGAAAAGGCAATCCCTGGCGTAATTAAAATTTGCGACAGTAAAAAATTAGTTTTTGAAAAATTTACTATAGAAAAGGCAATCCCTGGCGCAATTAAAATTTGCGACAGTAGAAAATTATTTTTTGCAAAATTTACTATAGAAAAGGCAATCCCTGGCGTAATTAAAATTTGCGACAGTAAAAAATTATTTTTTGAATAATTTACTATAGAAAAGGCAATCCCTGGCGCAATTAGAATTTGCGACAGTAAAAAATTATTTTTTGCAAAATTTACTATAGAAAAGGCAATCCCTGGCGTATTTAAAATTTGCGACAGTAAAAAATTATTTTTTGAAAAATTTACTGTAGAAAAGGCAATCCCTGGCGCAATTAAAATTTGCGACAGTAAAAAATTATTTTTTGAATAATTTACTATAGAAAAGGCAATCCCTGGCGTATTTAAAATTAGCGACATTATAAAATTAAATTTTGAAAAATTTACTATAGAAAAGGCAATCCCTGGGGCAGTTAAAATTTGCGACAGTAAAAAATTATTTTTTGCAAAATTTTCTATAGAAAAGGCAATCCCTGGCGTAATTAAAATTTGCGACAGTAGAAAATTAGTTTTTGAAAAATTTACTGTAGAAAAGGCAATCCCTGCCGGAATTAAAATTTGCGACAGTAAAAAATTAAATTTTGAAAAATTTACTATAGAAAAGGCAATCCCTGGCGTAATTAAAATTTGCGACAGTAAAAAATTAGTTTTTGAAAAATTTACTGTAGAAAAGCAATCCCTGGCGCAATTAAAATTTGCGACAGTAAAAAGTTATTTTTTGAATAATTTACTCTAGAAAAGGCAATCCCTGGCGTAATTAAAATTTGCGACAGTATAAAATTAAATTTTGAAAAATTTACTATAGAAAAGGCAATCCCTGGCGTAATTAAAATTTGCGACAGTAAAAAATTAATTTTTGAAAAATTTACTATAGAAAAGGCAATCCCTGGCGTAATTAAAATTTGCGAAAGTAAAAAATTATTTTTTGAATAATTTACTATAGAAAAGGCAATCCCTGGCGCAATTAAAATTTGCGACAGTAGAAAATTATTTTTTGCAAAATTTACTATAGAAAAGGCAATCCCTGGCGTATTTAAAATTTGCGACAGTAAAAAATTATTTTTTGAAAAATTTACTGTAGAAAAGGCAATCCCCGGCGCAATTAAAATTTGCGACAGTAAAAAATTATTTTTTGCAAAATTTACTATAGAAAAGGCAATCCCTGGCGTATTTAAAATTTGCGACAGTAAAAAATTATTTTTTGAAAAATTTACTGTAGAAAAGGCAATCCCTGGCGCAATTAAATTTTGCGACAGTAAAAAATTATTTTTTGAATAATTTACTATAGAATAGGCAATCCCTGGCGTATTTAAAATTTGCGACAGTATAAAATTAAATTTTGAAATATTTACTGTAGAAAAGGCAATCCCTGGCGCAATTAAAATTTGCGACAGTAAAAAATTATTTTTTGCAAAATTTACTATAGAAAAGGCAATCCCTGGCGTATTTAAAATTTGCGACAATATAAAATTAAATTTTGAAAAAATTACTATAGAAAAGGCAAACCCTGGCGTAATTAAAACTTGCGACAGTAAAAAATTAGTTTTTGATTAATTTTCTATAGAAAAGGCAATCCCTGGCGCAATTAAAATTTGCGACAGTAGAAAATTATTTTTTGCAAAATTTACTATAGAAAAGGCAATCCCTGGCGCAATTAAAATTTGCGACAGTATAAAATTAATTTTTGAAAAATTTACTATAGAAAAGGCAATCCCTGGCGTAATTAAAATTTGCGGCAGTAGAAAATTATTTTTTGCAATATTTATATAGAAAAGGCAATCCCTGGCGCAATTAAAATTTGCGACAGTAAAAACTTATTTTTTGCAAAATTTACTATAGAAAAGGCAATCCCTGGCGTATTTAAAATTTGCGACAATATAAAATTAAATTTTGAAAAAATTACTATAGAAAAAGCAAACCCTGGCGTAATTAAAACTTGCGACAGTAAAAAATTAGTTTTTGATTAATTTTCTATAGAAAAGGCAATCCCTGGCGCAATTAAAATTTGCGACAGTAGAAAATTATTTTTTGCAAAATTTACTATAGAAAAGGCAATCCCTGGCGCAATTAAAATTTGCGACAGTATAAAATTAATTTTTGAAAAATTTACTATAGAAAAGGCAATCCCTGGCGTAATTAAAATTTGCGGCAGTAGAAAATTATTTTTTGCAATATTTATATAGAAAAGGCAATCCCTGGCGCAATTAAAATTTGCGACAGTATAAAATTAAATTTTGAAAAATTTACTATAGAAAAGGCAATCCCTGGCGTAATTAAAATTTGCGACAGTAAAAAATTAGTTTTTGAAAAATTTACTATAGAAAAGGCAATCCCTGGCGCAATTAAAATTTGCGACAGTAGAAAATTATTTTTTGCAAAATTTACTATAGAAAAGGCAATCCCTGGCGTAATTAAAATTTGCGACAGTAAAAAATTATTTTTTGAATAATTTACTATAGAAAAGCAATCCCTGGCGCAATTAGAATTTGCGACAGTAAAAAATTATTTTTTGCAAAATTTACTATAGAAAAGGCAATCCCTGGCGTATTTAAAATTTGCGACAGTAAAAAATTATTTTTTGAAAAATTTACTGTAGAAAAGGCAATCCCTGGCGCAATTAAAATTTGCGACAGTAAAAAATTATTTTTTGAATAATTTACTATAGAAAAGGCAATCCCTGGCGTATTTAAAATTAGCGACATTATAAAATTAAATTTTGAAAAATTTACTATAGAAAAGGCAATCCCTGGGGCAGTTAAAATTTGCGACAGTAAAAAATTATTTTTTGCAAAATTTTCTATAGAAAAGGCAATCCCTGGCGTAATTAAAATTTGCGACAGTAGAAAATTAGTTTTTGAAAAATTTACTGTAGAAAAGGCAATCCCTGGCGTAATTAAAATTTGCGACAGTAAAAAATTAATTTTTGAAAAATTTACTATAGAAAAGGCAATCCCTGGCGTAATTAAAATTTGCGAAAGTAAAAAATTATTTTTTGAATAATTTACTATAGAAAAGGCAATCCCTGGCGCAATTAAAATTTGCGACAGTAGAAAATTATTTTTTGCAAAATTTACTATAGAAAAGGCAATCCCTGGCGTATTTAAAATTTGCGACAGTAAAAAATTATTTTTTGAAAAATTTACTGTAGAAAAGGCAATCCCCGGCGCAATTAAAATTTGCGACAGTAAAAAATTATTTTTTGGATAATTTACTATAGAAAAGGCAATCCTTGGCGTATTTAAAATTTGCGACAGTATAAAATTAAATTTTGAAAAATTTACTATAGAAAAGGCAATCCCTGGCGCAATTAAAATTTGCGACAGTAAAAAATTATTTTTTGCAAAATTTACTATAAAAAAGGCAATCCCTGGCGTAATTAAAATTTGCGACAGTAGAAAATTAGTTTTTGAAAAATTTACTGTAGAAAAGGCAATCCCTGCCGGAATTAATATTTGCGACAGTAAAAAATTAAATTTTGAAAAATTTAATATAGAAAAGGCAATCCCTGGCGGAATTAAAATTTGCGACAGTAAAAAATTATTTTTTGAAAAATTTACTATAGAAAAGGCAATCCCTGGCGTATTTAAAATTTGCGACAGTAAAAAATTATTTTTTGAAAAATTTACTGTAGAAAAGGCAATCCCTGGCGCAATTAAAATTTGCGACAGTAAAAAATTATTTTTTGAATAATTTACTATAGAAAAGGCAATCCCTGGGGTATTTAAAATTTGCGACAGTATAAAACTAAATTTTGAAAAATTTACTATACAAAAGGCAATCCCTGGCGCAAATAAAATTTGTGACAGTAAAAAATTATTTTTTGCAAAATTTACTATAGAAGAGGCAATCCCTGGCGTAATTAAAATTTGCGACAGTAGAAAATTAGTTTTTGAAAAATTTACTGTAGAAAAGGCAATCCCTGCCGGAATTAAAATTTGCGACAGTAAAAAATTAAATTTTGAAAAATTTACTATAGAAAAGGCAATCCCTGACGTAATTAAAATTTGCGACAGTAAAAAATTAGTTTTTGAAAAATTTACTGTAGAAAAGGCAATCCCTGGCGAAATTAAAATTTGCGACAGTAAAAAATTATTTTTTGAATAATTTACTATAGAAAAGACAATCCCTGGCGTATTTAAAATTTGCGACAGTATAAAATTAAATTTTGAAAAATTTACTATAGAAAAGGCAATCCCTGGCGCAATTAAAATTCGCGACAGTAAAAAATTATTTTTTGCAAAATTTACTATAGAAAAGGCAATCCCTGGCTTATTTAAAGTTTGCGACAGTAAAAAATAATTTTTTGAAAAATTTACTGTAGAAAAGGCATTCCCTGGCGTAATTAAAATTTGCGACAGTAAAAAATTAGTTTTTGAATAATTTACTATAGAAAAGGCAATCCCTGGCGCAATTAAAATTTGCGACAGTAAAAAAATATTTTTTGAAAAATTTACTATAGAAAAGGCAATCCCTGGCGTAATTAAAATTTTCGACAGTATAAAATTAAATTTTGAAAAATTTACTATAGGAAAGGCAATCCCTGGCGTAATTAAAATTTGCGACAGTAAAAAATTAATTTTTGAAAAATTTACTATAGAAAAGGCAATCCCTGGCGCAATTAAAATTTGCGACAGTAAAAAATTGTTTTTTGAAAAATTTACTCTCGAAAAGGCAATTCCTGGCGCAATTAAAATTTGCGACAGTAAAAAAATTTTTTTGAATAATTTACTATAAAGGCAATCCCTGGCGTATTTAAAATTTGCGACAGTATAAAATTATTTTTTGAAAAATTTACTGCAGAAAAGGCAATCCCTGGCCAATTTAAAATTTGCGACAGTAAAAAATTAATTTTTGAAAAATTTACTATAGAAAAGGCAATCCCTGGCGCAATTAAAATTTGCGACAGAATAAAACTATTTTTTTGAAAAATTTACTGTAGAAAAGGCAATCCCTGGCGTATTTAAAATTTGCGACAGTAAAAAATTAATTTTTGAAAAATTTACTGTAGAAAAGGCAATCCCTGGCGTAATTAAAATTTGCGACAGTAAAAAATTAGTTTTTGCAAAATTTACTATAGAAAAGGCAATCCCTGGCGAAATTAAAATTTGCGACAGTAAAAAATTATTTTTTGAATAATTTACTATAGAAAAGGCAATCCCTGGCGCAATTAAAATTTGCTACAGTAAAAAATTATTTTTTGAAAAATTTAATATAGAAAAGGCAATCCCTGGCGGATCTAAAATTTGCGACAGTAAAAAATTATTTTTTGAAAAATTTACTGTAGAAAAGGCAATCCCTGGCGCAATTAAAATTTGCGACAGTATAAAATTAAATTTTGAAAAATTCACTATAGATTAAGGCAATCCCCGGCGCAATTAAAATTTGCGACAGTAAAAAATTATTTTTTGAAAAATTTACTGTAGAAAAGGCAATCCCTGGCGCAATTAAAATTTGCGACAGTAAAAAATTATTTTTTGAAAAATTTACTGTAGAAAATTATTTTTTGAAAAATTTACTATAGAAAAGGCAATCCCTGGCGTATTTAAAATTTGCGACAGTAAAAAATTATTTTTTGAATAATTTACTATAGAAAAGGTAATCCCTGGCGTATTTAAAATTTGCGACAGTAAAAAAATTATTTTTTGCAAAATTTACTATAGAAAAGGCAATTCCTGGCGTAATTAAAATTTGCGACAGTCAAAAATTATTTTTTGAAAAATTTACTATAGAAAAGGCAATCCCTGGCGCAATTAAAATTTGCGACAGTAAAAAATAATTTTTTGAAAAATTTACTGTAGAAAAGGCAATCCCTGGCGTAATTAAAATTTGCGACAGTAAAATATTAGTTTTTGAATAATTTACTATAGAAAAGGCAATCCCTGGCGCAATTAAAATTTGCGACAGTAAAAAAATATTTTTTGAAAAATTTACTATAGAAAAGGCAATCCCTGGCGTAATTAAAATTTGCGACAGTAAAAAATTAATTTTTGAAAAATTTACTATAGAAAAGGCAATCCCTGGCGCAATTAAAATTTGCGACAGTAAAAAATTGTTTTTTGAAAAATTTACTCTCGAAAAGGCAATTCCTGGCGCAATTAAAATTTGCGACAGTAAAAAATTTTTTTTGAATAATTTACTATAAAGGCAATCCCTGGCGTATTTAAAATTTGCGACAGTATAAAATTATTTTTTGAAAAATTTACTGCAGAAAAGGCAATCCCTGGCGAATTTAAAATTTGCGACAGTAAAAAATTAATTTTTGAAAAATTTACTATAGAAAAGGCAATCCCTGGCGCAATTAAAATTTGCGACAGAATAAAACTATTTTTTTGAAAAATTTACTGTAGAAAAGGCAATTCCTGGCGTATTTAAAATTTGCGACAGTAAAAAATTAATTTTTGAAAAATTTACTGTAGAAAAGGCAAACCCTGGCGTAATTAAAATTTGCGACAGTAAAAAATTAGTTTTTGCAAAATTTACTATAGAAAAGGCAATCCCTGGCGAAATTAAAATTTGCGACAGTAAAAAATTATTTTTTGAATAATTTACTATAGAAAAGGCAATCCCTGGCGCAATTAAAATTTGCTACAGTAAAAAAATATTTTTTGAAAAATTTAATATAGAAAATGCAATCCCTGGCGTATTTAAAATTTGCGACAGTATAAAATTATTTTTTGAAAATTTTACTGCAGAAAAGGCAATCCCTGGCGAATTTAAAATTTGCGACAGTAAAACATTAATTTTTGAAAAATTTACTATAGAAAAGGCAATCCCTGGCGTAATTAAAATTTGCGACAGTACAAAATTATTTTTTGAATAATTTACTATAGAAAAGGCAATCCCTGGCGCAATTAAAATTTGCGACAGTAAAAAATTATTTTTTGAAAAATTTAATATAGAAAAGGCAATCCCTGGCGTATTTAAAATTTGCGACAGTATAAAATTATTTTTTGCAATATTTATATAGAAAAGGCAATCCCTGGCGCAATTAAAATTTGCGACAGTAAAAAATTATTTTTTGCAAAATTTACTATAGAAAAGGCAATCCCTGGCGTATTTAAAATTTGCGACAATATAAAATTAAATTTTGAAAAAATTACTATAGAAAAAGCAAACCCTGGCGTAATTAAAACTTGCGACAGTAAAAAATTAGTTTTTGATTAATTTTCTATAGAAAAGGCAATCCCTGGCGCAATTAAAATTTGCGACAGTAGAAAATTATTTTTTGCAAAATTTACTATAGAAAAGGCAATCCCTGGCGCAATTAAAATTTGCGACAGTATAAAATTAATTTTTGAAAAATTTACTATAGAAAAGGCAATCCCTGGCGTAATTAAAATTTGCGGCAGTAGAAAATTATTTTTTGCAATATTTATATAGAAAAGGCAATCCCTGGCGCAATTAAAATTTGCGACAGTATAAAATTAAATTTTGAAAAATTTACTATAGAAAAGGCAATCCCTGGCGTAATTAAAATTTGCGACAGTAAAAAATTAGTTTTTGAAAAATTTACTATAGAAAAGGCAATCCCTGGCGCAATTAAAATTTGCGACAGTAGAAAATTATTTTTTGCAAAATTTACTATAGAAAAGGCAATCCCTGGCGTAATTAAAATTTGCGACAGTAAAAAATTATTTTTTGAATAATTTACTATAGAAAAGCAATCCCTGGCGCAATTAGAATTTGCGACAGTAAAAAATTATTTTTTGCAAAATTTACTATAGAAAAGGCAATCCCTGGCGTATTTAAAATTTGCGACAGTAAAAAATTATTTTTTGAAAAATTTACTGTAGAAAAGGCAATCCCTGGCGCAATTAAAATTTGCGACAGTAAAAAATTATTTTTTGAATAATTTACTATAGAAAAGGCAATCCCTGGCGTATTTAAAATTAGCGACATTATAAAATTAAATTTTGAAAAATTTACTATAGAAAAGGCAATCCCTGGGGCAGTTAAAATTTGCGACAGTAAAAAATTATTTTTTGCAAAATTTTCTATAGAAAAGGCAATCCCTGGCGTAATTAAAATTTGCGACAGTAGAAAATTAGTTTTTGAAAAATTTACTGTAGAAAAGGCAATCCCTGGCGTAATTAAAATTTGCGACAGTAAAAAATTAATTTTTGAAAAATTTACTATAGAAAAGGCAATCCCTGGCGTAATTAAAATTTGCGAAAGTAAAAAATTATTTTTTGAATAATTTACTATAGAAAAGGCAATCCCTGGCGCAATTAAAATTTGCGACAGTAGAAAATTATTTTTTGCAAAATTTACTATAGAAAAGGCAATCCCTGGCGTATTTAAAATTTGCGACAGTAAAAAATTATTTTTTGAAAAATTTACTGTAGAAAAGGCAATCCCCGGCGCAATTAAAATTTGCGACAGTAAAAAATTATTTTTTGGATAATTTACTATAGAAAAGGCAATCCTTGGCGTATTTAAAATTTGCGACAGTATAAAATTAAATTTTGAAAAATTTACTATAGAAAAGGCAATCCCTGGCGCAATTAAAATTTGCGACAGTAAAAAATTATTTTTTGCAAAATTTACTATAAAAAAGGCAATCCCTGGCGTAATTAAAATTTGCGACAGTAGAAAATTAGTTTTTGAAAAATTTACTGTAGAAAAGGCAATCCCTGCCGGAATTAATATTTGCGACAGTAAAAAATTAAATTTTGAAAAATTTAATATAGAAAAGGCAATCCCTGGCGGAATTAAAATTTGCGACAGTAAAAAATTATTTTTTGAAAAATTTACTATAGAAAAGGCAATCCCTGGCGTATTTAAAATTTGCGACAGTAAAAAATTATTTTTTGAAAAATTTACTGTAGAAAAGGCAATCCCTGGCGCAATTAAAATTTGCGACAGTAAAAAATTATTTTTTGAATAATTTACTATAGAAAAGGCAATCCCTGGGGTATTTAAAATTTGCGACAGTATAAAACTAAATTTTGAAAAATTTACTATACAAAAGGCAATCCCTGGCGCAAATAAAATTTGTGACAGTAAAAAATTATTTTTTGCAAAATTTACTATAGAAGAGGCAATCCCTGGCGTAATTAAAATTTGCGACAGTAGAAAATTAGTTTTTGAAAAATTTACTGTAGAAAAGGCAATCCCTGCCGGAATTAAAATTTGCGACAGTAAAAAATTAAATTTTGAAAAATTTACTATAGAAAAGGCAATCCCTGACGTAATTAAAATTTGCGACAGTAAAAAATTAGTTTTTGAAAAATTTACTGTAGAAAAGGCAATCCCTGGCGAAATTAAAATTTGCGACAGTAAAAAATTATTTTTTGAATAATTTACTATAGAAAAGACAATCCCTGGCGTATTTAAAATTTGCGACAGTATAAAATTAAATTTTGAAAAATTTACTATAGAAAAGGCAATCCCTGGCGCAATTAAAATTCGCGACAGTAAAAAATTATTTTTTGCAAAATTTACTATAGAAAAGGCAATCCCTGGCTTATTTAAAGTTTGCGACAGTAAAAAATAATTTTTTGAAAAATTTACTGTAGAAAAGGCATTCCCTGGCGTAATTAAAATTTGCGACAGTAAAAAATTAGTTTTTGAATAATTTACTATAGAAAAGGCAATCCCTGGCGCAATTAAAATTTGCGACAGTAAAAAAATATTTTTTGAAAAATTTACTATAGAAAAGGCAATCCCTGGCGTAATTAAAATTTTCGACAGTATAAAATTAAATTTTGAAAAATTTACTATAGGAAAGGCAATCCCTGGCGTAATTAAAATTTGCGACAGTAAAAAATTAATTTTTGAAAAATTTACTATAGAAAAGGCAATCCCTGGCGCAATTAAAATTTGCGACAGTAAAAAATTGTTTTTTGAAAAATTTACTCTCGAAAAGGCAATTCCTGGCGCAATTAAAATTTGCGACAGTAAAAAAATTTTTTTGAATAATTTACTATAAAGGCAATCCCTGGCGTATTTAAAATTTGCGACAGTATAAAATTATTTTTTGAAAAATTTACTGCAGAAAAGGCAATCCCTGGCCAATTTAAAATTTGCGACAGTAAAAAATTAATTTTTGAAAAATTTACTATAGAAAAGGCAATCCCTGGCGCAATTAAAATTTGCGACAGAATAAAACTATTTTTTTGAAAAATTTACTGTAGAAAAGGCAATCCCTGGCGTATTTAAAATTTGCGACAGTAAAAAATTAATTTTTGAAAAATTTACTGTAGAAAAGGCAATCCCTGGCGTAATTAAAATTTGCGACAGTAAAAAATTAGTTTTTGCAAAATTTACTATAGAAAAGGCAATCCCTGGCGAAATTAAAATTTGCGACAGTAAAAAATTATTTTTTGAATAATTTACTATAGAAAAGGCAATCCCTGGCGCAATTAAAATTTGCTACAGTAAAAAATTATTTTTTGAAAAATTTAATATAGAAAAGGCAATCCCTGGGGGATCTAAAATTTGCGACAGTAAAAAATTATTTTTTGAAAAATTTACTGTAGAAAAGGCAATCCCTGGCGCAATTAAAATTTGCGACAGTATAAAATTAAATTTTGAAAAATTCACTATAGATTAAGGCAATCCCCGGCGCAATTAAAATTTGCGACAGTAAAAAATTATTTTTTGAAAAATTTACTGTAGAAAAGGCAATCCCTGGCGCAATTAAAATTTGCGACAGTAAAAAATTATTTTTTGAAAAATTTACTGTAGAAAATTATTTTTTGAAAAATTTACTATAGAAAAGGCAATCCCTGGCGTATTTAAAATTTGCGACAGTAAAAAATTATTTTTTGAATAATTTACTATAGAAAAGGTAATCCCTGGCGTATTTAAAATTTGCGACAGTAAAAAAATTATTTTTTGCAAAATTTACTATAGAAAAGGCAATTCCTGGCGTAATTAAAATTTGCGACAGTAAAAAATTATTTTTTGAAAAATTTACTATAGAAAAGGCAATCCCTGGCGCAATTAAAATTTGCGACAGTAAAAAATAATTTTTTGAAAAATTTACTGTAGAAAAGGCAATCCCTGGCGTAATTAAAATTTGCGACAGTAAAATATTAGTTTTTGAATAATTTACTATAGAAAAGGCAATCCCTGGCGCAATTAAAATTTGCGACAGTAAAAAAATATTTTTTGAAAAATTTACTATAGAAAAGGCAATCCCTGGCGTAATTAAAATTTGCGACAGTAAAAAATTAATTTTTGAAAAATTTACTATAGAAAAGGCAATCCCTGGCGCAATTAAAATTTGCGACAGTAAAAAATTGTTTTTTGAAAAATTTACTCTCGAAAAGGCAATTCCTGGCGCAATTAAAATTTGCGACAGTAAAAAATTTTTTTTGAATAATTTACTATAAAGGCAATCCCTGGCGTATTTAAAATTTGCGACAGTATAAAATTATTTTTTGAAAAATTTACTGCAGAAAAGGCAATCCCTGGCGAATTTAAAATTTGCGACAGTAAAAAATTAATTTTTGAAAAATTTACTATAGAAAAGGCAATCCCTGGCGCAATTAAAATTTGCGACAGAATAAAACTATTTTTTTGAAAAATTTACTGTAGAAAAGGCAATTCCTGGCGTATTTAAAATTTGCGACAGTAAAAAATTAATTTTTGAAAAATTTACTGTAGAAAAGGCAAACCCTGGCGTAATTAAAATTTGCGACAGTAAAAAATTAGTTTTTGCAAAATTTACTATAGAAAAGGCAATCCCTGGCGAAATTAAAATTTGCGACAGTAAAAAATTATTTTTTGAATAATTTACTATAGAAAAGGCAATCCCTGGCGCAATTAAAATTTGCTACAGTAAAAAAATATTTTTTGAAAAATTTAATATAGAAAATGCAATCCCTGGCGTATTTAAAATTTGCGACAGTATAAAATTATTTTTTGAAAATTTTACTGCAGAAAAGGCAATCCCTGGCGAATTTAAAATTTGCGACAGTAAAACATTAATTTTTGAAAAATTTACTATAGAAAAGGCAATCCCTGGCGTAATTAAAATTTGCGACAGTACAAAATTATTTTTTGAATAATTTACTATAGAAAAGGCAATCCCTGGCGCAATTAAAATTTGCGACAGTAAAAAATTATTTTTTGAAAAATTTAATATAGAAAAGGCAATCCCTGGCGTATTTAAAATTTGCGACAGTATAAAATTATTTTTTGAAAAATTTACTGCAGAAAAGGCAATCCCTGGCGAATTTAAAATTTGCGACAGTAAAAAATTAATTTTTGAAAAATTTACTATAGAAAAGGCAATCCCTGGCGTAATTAAAATTTGCGACAGTAAAAAATTATTTTTTGAAAAATTTACTATAGAAAAGGCAATCCCTGGCGTATTTAAAATTTACGACAGTAAAAAATTATTTTTTGCAAAATTTACAATAGAAAAGGCAATCCCTGGCGTATTTAAAATTTGCGACAGTATAAAATTATTTTTTGAAAAATTTACTGCAGAAAAGGCAATCCCTGGCGAATTTAAAATTTGCGACAGTAAAAAATTAATTTTTGAAAAATTTACTATAGAAAGGCAATCCCTGGCGTAATTGAAATTTGCGACAGTAAAAAATTATTTTTTGAAAAATTTACTATAGAAAAGGCAATCCCTGGCGTATTTAAAATTTACGACAGTAAAAAGTTATTTTTTGCAAAATTTACAATAGAAAAGGCAATTCCTGGCGTATTTAAAATTTGCGACAGTAAAAAATTAATTTTTGAAAAATTTACTATAGAAAAGGCAATCCCTGGCGTAATTAAAATTTGCGACAGTAAAAAATTATTTTTTGAAAAATTTACTATAGAAAAGGCAATCCCTGGCGTATTTAAAAGTTACGACAGTAAAAAATTATTTTTTGCAAAATTTACAATAGAAAAGGCAATTCCTGGCGTATTTAAAATTTGCGACAGTAAAAAATTAGTTTTTGCAAAATTTACTATAGAAAATGCAATCCCTGGCGCAATTAAAATTTGCGACAGTAAAAAATTATTTTTTGAAAAATTTACTATAGAAAAGGCAATCCCTGGCGTAATTAAAATTTGCGACAGTAAAAAATTATTTTTTGAAAAATTTACTATAGAAAAGGCAATCCCTGGCGTATTTAAAATTTACGACAGTAAAAAATTATTTTTTGCAAAATTTACAATAGAAAAGGCAATTCCTGGCGTATTTAAAATTTGCGACAGTAAAAAATTAGTTTTTGCAAAATTTACTATAGAAAAGGCAATCCCTGGCGTAATTAAAATTTGCGACAGTAAAAAATTATTTTTTGAAAAATTTACTATAGAAACGGCAATCCCTGGCGTATTTAAAATTTACGACAGTAAAAAATTATTTTTTGCAAAATTTACAATAGAAAAGGCAATTCCTGGCGTATTTAAAATTTGCGACAGTAAAAAATTAGTTTTTGCAAAATTTACTATAGAAAGGCAATCCCTGGCGTATTTAAAATTTGCGACCGTAAAAAATTATTTTTTGCAAAATTTACTATAGAAAAGGCAATCCCTGGCGCAATTAAAATTTGCGACAGTAAAAAATTATTTTTTGAAAAATTTACTGTAGAAATGGCAATCCCTGGCGGATTAAAAATTTGCGACAGTAAAAAATTATTTTTTGAAAAATTTACTCTAGAAAAGGCAATCCCTGGCGCAATTAAAATTTGCGGCAGTAAAAAATTATTTTTTGCAAAATTTACTATAGAAAAGGCAATCCCTGGCGGATCTAAAATTTGCGACAGTAAAAAATTATTTTTTGAAAAATTTACTGTAGAATAGGCAATCCCTGGCGCAATTAAAATTTGCGACAGTATAAAATTAAATTTTGAAAAATTTACTATAGAAAAGGCAATCCCTGGCGCAATTAAAATTTGCGACAGTATAAAATTAAATTTTGAAAAATTTACTATAGAAAAGGCAATCCCTGGCGCATTTAAAATTTGCGACAGTAAAAAATTATTTTTTGAATAATTTACTATAGAAAAGGCAATCCCTGGCGTATTTAAAATTTGCGACAGTATAAAATTAATTTTTGAAAAAATTTACTATAGAAAAGGCAATCCCGGCGTAATTAAAATTTGCGACAGTAAAAAATTATTTTTTGAAAAATTTACTGTAGAAAAGGCAATCCCTGGCGCAATTAAAATTTGCGACAGTAAAAAATTATTTTTTGAAAAATTTACTGTAGAAAAGGCAATCCCTGGCGTAATTAAAATTTGCGATAGTAGAAAATAATTTTTTGAAAAATTTACTATAGAAAAGGCAATCCCTGGCGTATTTAAAATTTGCGACAGTAAAAAATTATTTTTTGAATAATTTACTATAGAACAGGTAATCCCTGGCGTATTTAAAATTTGCGACAGTAAAAAAATTATTTTTTGCAAAATTTACTATAGAAAAGGCAATTCCTGGCGTATTTAAAATTTGCGACAGTAAAAAATTATTTTTTGAAAAATTTACTATAGAAAAGGCAATCCCTGGCGCAATTAAAATTTGCAACAGTAAAAAATTAATTTTTGAAAAATTTACTATAGAAAAGGCAGTCCCTGGCGCAATTAAAATTTGCGACAGAAAAAAATTATTTTTTTGAAAAATTTACTGTAGAAAAGGTAATCCCTGGCGTATTTAAAATTTGCGACAGTTAAAAATTAATTTTTGAAAAATTTACTGTAGAAAAGGCAATTCCTGGCGTATTTAAAATTTGCAAGAGTAAAAAATTATTTTTTGAAAAATTTACTATAGAAAAGGCAATCCCTGGCGTATTTAAAATTTACGACAGTAAAAAATTATTTTTTGCAAAATTTACAATAGAAAAGGCAATTCCTGGCGTATTTAAAATTTGCGACAGTATAAAATTATTTTTGAAAAATTTACTGCAGAAAAGGCAATCCCTGGCGAATTTAAAATTTGCGACAGTAAAAAATTAATTTTTGAAAAATTTACTATAGAAAAGGCCATCCCTGGCGTAATTAAAATTTGCGACAGTAAAAAATTATTTTTTGAAAAATTTACTATAGAAAAGGCAATCCCTGGCGTATTTAAATTTTACGACAGTAAAAAGTTATTTTTTGCAAAATTTACAATAGAAAAGGCAATTCCTGGCGTATTTAAAATTTGCGACAGTAAAAAATTAATTTTTGAAAAATTTACTATAGAAAAGGCAATCCCTGGCGTAATTAAAATTTGCGACAGTAAAAAATTATTTTTTGAAAAATTTACTATAGAAAAGGCAACCCCTGGCGTATTTTAAAGTTACGACAGTAAAAAATTATTTTTTGCAAAATTTACAGTAGAAAAGGCAATTCCTGGCGTATTTAAAATTTGCGACAGTAAAAAATTAGTTTTTGCAAAATTTACTATAGAAAAGGCAATCCCTGGCGCAATTAAAATTTGCGACAGTAAAAAATTAATTTTTGAAAAATTTACTATAGAAAAGGCAATCCCTGGCGTAATTAAAATTTGCGACAGTAAAAAATTATTTTTTGAAAAATTTACTATAGAAAAGGCAATCCCTGGCGTATTTAAAATTTACGACAGTAAAAAATTATTTTTTGCAAACTTTACAATAGAAAAGGCAATTCCTGGCGTATTTAAAATTTGCGACAGTAAAAAATTAGTTTTTGCAAAATTTACTATAGAAAAGGCAATCCCTGGTGCAATTAAAATTTGCGACAGTAAAAAATTATTTTTTGAAAAATTTACTATAGAAAAGGCAATCGCTGGCGTATTTAAAATTTGCGACAGTAAAAAATTATTTTTTGCAAAATTTACTATAGAAAAGGCAATCCCTGGCGCAATTAAAATTTGCGACAGTAAAAAATTATTTTTGAAAAATTTACTATAGAAAGGCAATCCCTGGCGTATTTAAAATTTGCGACAGTAAAAAATTATTTTTTGCAAAATTTACTATAGAAAAGGCAATCCCTGGCACAATTAAAATTTGCGACAGTAAAAAATTATTTTTTGAAAAATTTACTGTAGAAAAGGCAATCCCTGGCGGATTTAAAATTTGCGACAGTAAAAAATTATTTTTTGAAAAATTTACTCTAGAAAAGTCAATCCCTGGCGCAATTAAAATTTGCGGCAGTAAAAAATTATTTTTTGCAAAATTTACTATAGAAAAGGCAATCCCTGGCGGATCTAAAATTTGCGACAGTAAAAAATTATTTTTTGAAAAATTTACTGTAGAAAAGGCAATCCCTGGCGCAATTAAAATTTGCGACAGTATAAAATTAAATTTTGAAAAATTTACTATAGAAAAGGCAATCCCTGGCGCAATTAAAATTTGCGACAGTATAAAATTAAATTTTGAAAAATTTACTATAGAAAAGGCAATCCCTGGCGCATTTAAAATTTGCGACAGTAAAAAATTATTTTTTGAATAATTTACTATAGAAAAGGCAATCCCTGGCGCAATTAAAATTTGCTACAGTAAAAAAATATTTTTTGAAAAATTTAATATAGAAAATGCAATCCCTGGCGTATTTAAAATTTGCGACAGTATAAAATTATTTTTTGAAAAATTTACTGCAGAAAAGGCAATCCCTGGCGAATTTAAAATTTGCGACAGTAAAAAATTATTTTTTGAATAATTTACTATAGAAAAGGCAATCCCTGGCGCAATTAAAATTTGCTACAGTAAAAAAATATTTTTTGAAAAATTTAATATAGAAAATGCAATCCCTGGCGTATTTAAAATTTGCGACAGTATAAAATTATTTTTTGAAAAATTTACTGCAGAAAAGGCAATCCCTGGCGAATTTAAAATTTGCGACAGTAAAACATTAATTTTTGAAAAATTTACTATAGAAAAGGCAATCCCTGGCGTAATTAAAATTTGCGACAGTACAAAATTATTTTTTGAATAATTTACTATAGAAAAGGCAATCCCTGGCGCAATTAAAATTTGCGACAGTAAAAAATTATTTTTTGAAAAATTTAATATAGAAAAGGCAATCCCTGGCGTATTTAAAATTTGCGACAGTATAAAATTATTTTTTGAAAAATTTACTGCAGAAAAGGCAATCCCTGGCGAATTTAAAATTTGCGACAGTAAAAAATTAATTTTTGAAAAATTTACTATAGAAAAGGCAATCCCTGGCGTAATTAAAATTTGCGACAGTAAAAAATTATTTTTTGAAAAATTTACTATAGAAAAGGCAATCCCTGGCGTATTTAAAATTTACGACAGTAAAAAATTATTTTTTGCAAAATTTACAATAGAAAAGGCAATCCCTGGCGTATTTAAAATTTGCGACAGTATAAAATTATTTTTTGAAAAATTTACTGCAGAAAAGGCAATCCCTGGCGAATTTAAAATTTGCGACAGTAAAAAATTAATTTTTGAAAAATTTACTATAGAAAAGGCAACCCCTGGCGCATTTAAAATTTGCGACAGTAAAAAATTATTTTTTGAATAATTTACTATAGAAAAGGCAATCCCTGGCGCAATTAAAATTTGCTACAGTAAAAAAATATTTTTTGAAAAATTTAATATAGAAAATGCAATCCCTGGCGTATTTAAAATTTGCGACAGTATAAAATTATTTTTTGAAAAATTTACTGCAGAAATGGCAATCCCTGGCGAATTTAAAATTTGCGACAGTAAAAAATTATTTTTTGAATAATTTACTATAGAAAAGGCAATCCCTGGCGCAATTAAAATTTGCTACAGTAAAAAAATATTTTTTGAAAAATTTAATATAGAAAATGCAATCCCTGGCGTATTTAAAATTTGCGACAGTATAAAATTATTTTTTGAAAAATTTATTGCAGAAAAGGCAATCCCTGGCGAATTTAAAATTTGCGACAGTAAAACATTAATTTTTGAAAAATTTACTATAGAAAAGGCAATCCCTGGCGTAATTAAAATTTGCGACAGTACAAAATTATTTTTTGAATAATTTACTATAGAAAAGGCAATCCCTGGCGCAATTAAAATTTGCGACAGTAAAAAATTATTTTTTGAAAAATTTAATATAGAAAAGGCAATCCCTGGCGTATTTAAAATTTGCGACAGTATAAAATTATTTTTTGAAAAATTTACTGCAGAAAAGGCAATCCCTGGCGAATTTAAAATTTGCGACAGTAAAAAATTAATTTTTGAAAAATTTACTATAGAAAAGGCAATCCCTGGCGTAATTAAAATTTGCGACAGTAAAAAATTATTTTTTGAAAAATTTACTATAGAAAAGGCAATCCCTGGCGTATTTAAAATTTACGACAGTAAAAAATTATTTTTTGCAAAATTTACAATAGAAAAGGCAATCCCTGGCGTATTTAAAATTTGCGACAGTATAAAATTATTTTTTGAAAAATTTACTGCAGAAAAGGCAATCCCTGGCGAATTTAAAATTTGCGACAGTAAAAAATTAATTTTTGAAAAATTTACTATAGAAAGGCAATCCCTGGCGTAATTGAAATTTGCGACAGTAAAAAATTATTTTTTGAAAAATTTACTATAGAAAAGGCAATCCCTGGCGTATTTAAAATTTACGACAGTAAAAAGTTATTTTTTGCAAAATTTACAATAGAAAAGGCAATTCCTGGCGTATTTAAAATTTGCGACAGTAAAAAATTAATTTTTGAAAAATTTACTATAGAAAAGGCAATCCCTGGCGTAATTAAAATTTGCGACAGTAAAAAATTATTTTTTGAAAAATTTACTATAGAAAAGGCAATCCCTGGCGTATTTAAAAGTTACGACAGTAAAAAATTATTTTTTGCAAAATTTACAATAGAAAAGGCAATTCCTGGCGTATTTAAAATTTGCGACAGTAAAAAATTAGTTTTTGCAAAATTTACTATAGAAAATGCAATCCCTGGCGCAATTAAAATTTGCGACAGTAAAAAATTATTTTTTGAAAAATTTACTATAGAAAAGGCAATCCCTGGCGTAATTAAAATTTGCGACAGTAAAAAATTATTTTTTGAAAAATTTACTATAGAAAAGGCAATCCCTGGCGTATTTAAAATTTACGACAGTAAAAAATTATTTTTTGCAAAATTTACAATAGAAAAGGCAATTCCTGGCGTATTTAAAATTTGCGACAGTAAAAAATTAGTTTTTGCAAAATTTACTATAGAAAAGGCAATCCCTGGCGTAATTAAAATTTGCGACAGTAAAAAATTATTTTTTGAAAAATTTACTATAGAAACGGCAATCCCTGGCGTATTTAAAATTTACGACAGTAAAAAATTATTTTTTGCAAAATTTACAATAGAAAAGGCAATTCCTGGCGTATTTAAAATTTGCGACAGTAAAAAATTAGTTTTTGCAAAATTTACTATAGAAAGGCAATCCCTGGCGTATTTAAAATTTGCGACCGTAAAAAATTATTTTTTGCAAAATTTACTATAGAAAAGGCAATCCCTGGCGCAATTAAAATTTGCGACAGTAAAAAATTATTTTTTGAAAAATTTACTGTAGAAAAGGCAATCCCTGGCGGATTAAAAATTTGCGACAGTAAAAAATTATTTTTTGAAAAATTTACTCTAGAAAAGGCAATCCCTGGCGCAATTAAAATTTGCGGCAGTAAAAAATTATTTTTTGCAAAATTTACTATAGAAAAGGCAATCCCTGGCGGATCTAAAATTTGCGACAGTAAAAAATTATTTTTTGAAAAATTTACTGTAGAAAAGGCAATCTCTGGCGCAATTAAAATTTGCGACAGTATAAAATTAAATTTTGAAAAATTTACTATAGAAAAGGCAATCCCTGGCGCAATTAAAATTTGCGACAGTATAAAATTAAATTTTGAAAAATTTACTATAGAAAAGGCAATCCCTGGCGCATTTAAAATTTGCGACAGTAAAAAATTATTTTTTGAATAATTTACTATAGAAAAGGCAATCCCTGGCGTATTTAAAATTTGCGACAGTATAAAATTAATTTTTGAAAAATTTACTATAGAAAAGGCAATCCCGGCGTAATTAAAATTTGCGACAGTAAAAAATTATTTTTTGAAAAATTTACTGTAGAAAAGGCAATCCCTGGCGCAATTAAAATTTGCGACAGTAAAAAACTATTTTTTGAAAAATTTACTGTAGAAAAGGCAATCCCTGGCGTAATAAAAATTTGCGATAGTAGAAAATTATTTTTTGAAAAATTTACTATAGAAAAGGCAATCCCTGTCGTATTTAAAATTTGCGACAGTAAAAAATTATTTTTTGAATAATTTACTATAGAAAAGGTAATCCCTGGCGTATTTAAAATTTGCGACAGTAAAAAAATTATTTTTTGCAAAATTTACTATAGAAAAGGCAGTTCCTGGCGTATTTAAAATTTGCGACAGTAAAAAATTTACTATAGAAAAGGCAATCCCTGGCGCAATTAAAATTTGCGACAGTAAAAAATTAATTTTTGAAAAATTTACTATAGAAAAGGCAGTCCCTGGCGCAATTAAAATTTGCGACAGAAAAAAATTATTTTTTTGAAAAATTTACTGTAGAAAAGGTAATCCCTGGCGTATTTAAAATTTGCGACAGTTAAAAATTAATTTTTGAAAAATTTACTGTAGAAAAGGCAATTCCTGGCGTATTTAAAATTTGCAAGAGTAAAAAATTATTTTTTGAAAAATTTACTATAGAAAAGGCAATCCCTGGCGTATTTAAAATTTACGACAGTAAAAAGTTATTTTTTGCAAAATTTACAATAGAAAAGGCAATTCCTGGCGTATTTAAAATTTGCGACAGTAAAAAATTAATTTTTGAAAAATTTACTATAGAAAAGGCAATCCCTGGCGTAATTAAAATTTGCGACAGTAAAAAATTATTTTTTGAAAAATTTACTATAGAAAAGGCAATCCCTGGCGTATTTAAAATTTACGACAGTAAAAAATTATTTTTTGCAAACTTTACAATAGAAAAGGCAATTCCTGGCGTATTTAAAATTTGCGACAGTAAAAAATTAGTTTTTGCAAAATTTACTATAGAAAAGGCAATCCCTGGTGCAATTAAAATTTGCGACAGTAAAAAATTATTTTTTGAAAAATTTACTATAGAAAAGGCAATCGCTGGCGTATTTAAAATTTGCGACAGTAAAAAATTATTTTTTGCAAAATTTACTATAGAAAAGGCAATCCCTGGCGCAATTAAAATTTGCGACAGTAAAAAATTATTTTTGAAAAATTTACTATAGAAAGGCAATCCCTGGCGTATTTAAAATTTGCGACAGTAAAAAATTATTTTTTGCAAAATTTACTATAGAAAAGGCAATCCCTGGCACAATTAAAATTTGCGACAGTAAAAAATTATTTTTTGAAAAATTTACTGTAGAAAAGGCAATCCCTGGCGGATTTAAAATTTGCGACAGTAAAAAATTATTTTTTGAAAAATTTACTCTAGAAAAGTCAATCCCTGGCGCAATTAAAATTTGCGGCAGTAAAAAATTATTTTTTGCAAAATTTACTATAGAAAAGGCAATCCCTGGCGGATCTAAAATTTGCGACAGTAAAAAATTATTTTTTGAAAAATTTACTGTAGAAAAGGCAATCCCTGGCGCAATTAAAATTTGCGACAGTATAAAATTAAATTTTGAAAAATTTACTATAGAAAAGGCAATCCCTGGCGCAATTAAAATTTGCGACAGTATAAAATTAAATTTTGAAAAATTTACTATAGAAAAGGCAATCCCTGGCGCATTTAAAATTTGCGACAGTAAAAAAATATTTTTTGAATAATTTACTATAGAAAAGGCAATCCCTGGCGTATTTAAAATTTGCGACAGTATAAAATTAATTTTTGAAAAATTTACTATAGAAAAGGCAATCCCCGGCGTAATTAAAATTTGCATCAGTAAAAAATTATTTTTTGAAAAATTTACTGTAGAAAAGGCAATCCCTGGCGCAATTAAAATTTGCGACAGTAAAAAATTATTTTTTGAAAAATTTACTGTAGAAAAGGCAATCCCTGGCGCAATTAAAATTTGCGACATTAAAAAATTATTTTTTGAAAAATTTACTATAGAAAAGGCTATCCCTGGCGTATTTAAAATTTGCGACAGTAAAAAATTATTTTTTGAATAATTTACTATAGAAAAGGCATTCCCTGGCGTATTTAAAATTTGCGATAGTAAAAAATTAATTTGTGAAAAATTGACTATAGAAAAGGCAATCCCTGGCGTATTTAAAATTTGCGACAGTAGAAAATTATTTTTTGAAAAATTTACTGTAGAAAAGGCAATCCTTAGCGTAATTAAAATTTGCGAAAGTAAAAAATTATTTTTTGAATAATTTACTATAGAAAAGGCAATCCCTCACGTAATTAAAATTTGCGACAGTAAAAAATTATTTTTTGAAAAATTTACTGTAGAAAAGGCAATCCCTGGCGCAATTAAAATTTTCGACAGTAAAAAATTATTTTTTGAAAAATTTACTGTAGAAATGCCAATTCTTGCCGCTATTAAAATTTGCGACAGTAAAAAATTAATTTTTGAAAAATTTAATATAGAAAAGGCAATCCCTGGCGTAATTAAAATTTGCGACAGTAAAAAATTATTTTTTGAATAATTTACTATAGAAAAGGCAATCCCTGGCGCAATTAAAATTTGCGACAATAAAAATTTATTTTTTGAAAAATTTACTATAGAAAAGGCAATCCCTGGCGTATTTAAAATTTGCGATAATATAAAATAATTTTTTGAAAAATTTACTGTAGAAAAGGCAAACCCTGGCGCAATTAAAATTTGCGACAGAAAAAAATTATTTTTTTGAAAAATTTACTGTAGAAAAGGTAATCCCTGGCGTATTTAAAATTTGCGACAGTTAAAAATTAATTTTTGAAAAATTTACTGTAGAAAAGGCAATCCCTGGCGTAATTAAAATTTGCGATAGTAGAAAATTATTTTTTGAAAAATTTACTATAGAAAAGGCAATCCCTGGCGTAATTAAAATTTGCGACAGTAAAAAATTATTTTTTTAATAATTTACTATAGAAAAGGTAATCCCTGGCGTATTTAAAATTTGCGACAGTAAAAAATTATTTTGTGCAAAATTTACTATAGAAAAGGCAATTCCTGGCGTATTTAAAATTTGCGACAGTAAAAAATTATTTTTTGAAAAACTTACTATAGAAAAGGCAATCCCTGGCGCATTTAAAATTTGCGACAGTAAAAAATTAATCTTTGAAAAATTTACTATAGAAAAGGCAATCCCTGGCGCAATTAAAATTTGCGACAGAAAAAATTATTTTTTTGAAAAATTTACTGTAGAAAAGGTAATCCCTGGCGTATTTAAAATTTGCGACAGTTAAAAATTAATTTTTGAAAAATTTACTGTAGAAAAGGCAATTCCTGGCGTATTTAAAATATGCGAGAGTAAAAAATTATTTTTTCAAAAATTTACTATAGAAAAGGCAATCCCTGGCGCAATTAAAATTTGCGACAGTAAAAAATTATTTTTTGAAAAATTTACTGTAGAAAAGGCAATCCCTGGCGGATTTAAAATTTGCGACAGTAAAAAATTATTTTTTGAAAAATTTACTGTAGAAAAGGCAATCCCTGGCGTAATTAAAATTTGCGAAAGTAAAAAATTATTTTTTGAATAATTTACTATAGAAAAGGCAATCCCTCGCGTAATTAAAATTTGCGACAGTAAAAAATTAATTTTTGAAAAATTTACTATAGAAAAGGCAATCCATGGCGCAATTAAAGTTTGCGACAGTATAAAATTAAATTTTGAAAAATTTACTATAGAAAAGGCAATCCCTGGCGTAATTAAAATTTGCGACAGTATAAAATTATTTTTTGTAAAATTTACTGTAGAAAAGGCAATCCCTGGCGGAATTAAAATTTGCGACAGTAGAAAATTATTTTTTGAAAAATTTACTATAGAAAAGGCAATCCCTGGCGGATTTAAAATTTGCGTCAGTAAAAAATTAATTTTTGAAAAATTTACTTAAGAAAAGGCAATCCCTGGCGCAATTAAAATTTGCGACAGTATAAAATTAAATTTTGAAAAATTTACTATAGAAAAGGCAATCCCTGGCGTAATTAAAATTTGCGACAGTATAAAATTATTTTTTGTAAAATTTACAATAGAAAAGGCAATTCCTGGCGTATTTAAAATTTGCGACAGTAAAAAATTAATTTTTGAAAAATTTACTATAGAAAAGGCAATCCCTGGCGTAATTAAAATTTGCGACAGTAAAAAATTATTTTTTGAAAAATTTACTATAGAAAAGGCAATCCCTGGCGTATTTAAAAGTTACGACAGTAAAAAATTATTTTTTGCAAAATTTACAATAGAAAAGGCAATTCCTGGCGTATTTAAAATTTGCGACAGTAAAAAATTAGTTTTTGCAAAATTTACTATAGAAAAGGCAATCCCTGGCGCAATTAAAATTTGCGACAGTAAAAAATTATTTTTTGAAAAATTTACTATAGAAACGGCAATCCCTGGCGTATTTAAAATTTACGACAGTAAAAAATTATTTTTTGCAAAATTTACAATAGAAAAGGCAATTCCTGGCGTATTTAAAATTTGCGACAGTAAAAAATTAGTTTTTGCAAAATTTACTATAGAAAGGCAATCCCTGGCGTATTTAAAATTTGCGACCGTAAAAAATTATTTTTTTGCAAAATTTACTATAGAAAAGGCAATCCCTGGCGCAATTAAAATTTGCGACAGTAAAAAATTATTTTTTGAAAAATTTACTGTAGAAAAGGCAATCCCTGGCGGATTTAAAATTTGCGACAGTAAAAAATAATTTTTTGAAAAATTTACTCTAGAAAAGGCAATCCCTGGCGCAATTAAAATTTGCGGCAGTAAAAAATTATTTTTTGCAAAATTTACTATAGAAAAGGCAATCCCTGGCGGATCTAAAATTTGCGACTGTAAAAAATTATTTTTTGAAAAATTTACTGTAGAAAAGGCAATCCCTGGCGCAATTAAAATTTGCGACAGTATAAAATTAAATTTTGAAAAATTTACTATAGAAAAGGCAATCCCTGGCGCAATTAAAATTTGCGACAGTATAAAATTAAATTTTGAAAAATTTACTATAGAAAAGGCAATCCCTGGCGCATTTAAAATTTGCGACAGTAAAAAATTATTTTTTGAATAATTTACTATAGAAAAGGCAATCCCTGGCGTATTTAAAATTTGCGACAGTATAAAATTAATTTTTGAAAAATTTACTATAGAAAAGGCAATCCCCGGCGTAATTAAAATTTGCGACAGTAAAAAATTATTTTTTGAAAAATTTACTGTAGAAAAGGCAATCCCTGGCGCAATTAAAATTTGCGACAGTAAAAAATTATTTTTTGAAAAATTTACTGTAGAAAAGGCAATCCCTGGCGCAATTAAAATATGTGACATTAAAAAATTATTTTTTGAAAAATTTACTATAGAAAAGGCAATCCCTGGCGTATTTAAAATTTGCGACAGTAAAAAATTATTTTTTGAATAATTTACTATAGAAAAGGCATTCCCTGGCGTATTTAAAATTTGCGACAGTAAAAAATTAATTTGTGAAAAATTGACTATAGAAAAGGCAATCCCTGGCGTATTTAAAATTTGCGACAATAGAAAATTATTTTTTGAAAAATTTACTGTAGAAAAGGCAATACTTAGCGTAATTAAAATTTGCGAAAGTAAAAAATTATTTTTTGAATAATTTACTATAGAAAAGGCAATCCCTCGCGTAATTAAAATTTGCGACAATAAAATATTATTTTTTGAAAAATTTACTGTAGAAAAGGCAATCCCTGGCGCAATTAAAATTTTCGACAGTAAAAATTTATTTTTTGAAAAATTTACTATAGAAAAGGCAATCCCTGGCGTATTTAAAATTTGCGATAGTATAAAATTATTTTTTGAAAAATTTACTGTAGAAATGGCAATCCCTGGCAGATTTAAAATTTGCGACAGTAAAATATTAATTTTTGAAAAATTTACTATAGAAAAGGCAATCCCTGGCGCAATTAAAATTTGCGACAGAAAAAAATTATTTTTTTGAAAAATTTACTGTAGAAAAGGTAATCCCTGGCGTATTTAAAATTTGCGACAGTTAAAAATTAATTTTTGAAAAATTTACTGTAGAAAAGGCAATCCCTGGCGTAATTAAAATTTGCGATAGTAGAAAATTATTTTTTGAAAAATTTACTATAGAAAAGGCAATCCCTGGCGTAATTAAAATTTGCGACAGTAAAAAATTATTTTTTGAATAATTTACTATAGAAAAGGTAATCCCTGGCGTATTTAAAATTTGCGACAGTAAAAAAATTATTTTTTGCAAAATTTACTATACAAAAGGCAATTCCTGGCGTATTTAAAATTTGCGACAGTAAAAAATTATTTTTTGAAAAATTTACTATAGAAAAGGCAATCCCTGGCGCAATTAAAATTTGCGACAGTAAAAAATTAATTTTTGAAAAATTTACTATAGAAAAGGCAGTCCCTGGCGCAATTAAAATTTGCGACAGAAAAAAATTATTTTTTTGAAAAATTTACTGTAGAAAAGGTAATCCCTGACGTATTTAAAATTTGCGACAGTTAAAAATTAATTTTTGAAAAATTTACTGTAGAAAAGGCAATTCCTGGCGTATTTAAAATTTGCAAGAGTAAAAAATTATTTTTTGAAAAATTTACTATAGAAAAGGCAATCCCTGGCGTATTTAAAATTTACGACAGTAAAAAATTATTTTTTGCAAAATTTACAATAGAAAAGGCAATTCCTGGCGTATTTAAAATTTGCGACAGTATAAAATTATTTTTGAAAAATTTACTGCAGAAAAGGCAATCCCTGGCGAATTTAAAATTTGCGACAGCAAAAATTAATTTTTGAAAAATTTACTATAGAAAAGGCAATCCCTGGCGTAATTAAAATTTGCGACAGTAAAAAATTATTTTTTGAAAAATTTACTATAGAAAAGGCAATCCCTGGCGTATTTAAAATTTACGACAGTAAAAAGTTATTTTTTGCAAAATTTACAATAGAAAAGGCAATTCCTGGCGTATTTAAAATTTGCGACAGTAAAAAATTAATTTTTGAAAAATTTACTATAGAAAAGGCAATCCCTGTCGTAATTAAAATTTGCGACAGTAAAAAATTATTTTTTGAAAAATTTACTATAGAAAAGGCAACCCCTGGCGTATTTTAAAGTTACGACAGTAAAAAATTATTTTTTGCAAAATTTACAATAGAAAAGGAAATTCCTGGCTTATTTAAAATTTGCGACAGTAAAAAATTAGTTTTTGCAAAATTTACTATAGAAAAGGCAATCCCTGGCGCAATTAAAATTTGCGACAGTAAAAAATTAATTTTTGAAAAATTTACTATAGAAAAGGCAATCCCTGGCGTAATTAAAATTTGCGACAGTAAAAAATTATTTTTTGAAAAATTTACTATAGAAAAGGCAATCCCCGGCGTATTTAAAATTTACGACAGTAAAAAATTATTTTCTGCAAAATTTACAATAGAAAGGGCAATTCCTGGCGTATTTAAAATTTGCGACAGTAAAAAATTAGTTTTTGCAAAATTTACTATAGAAAAGGCAATCCCTGGCGCAATTAAAATTTGCGACAGTAAAAAATTATTTTTTGAAAAATTTACTATAGAAAAGGCAATCGCCGGCGTATTTAAAATTTGTGACAGTAAAAAAATATTTTTTGCAAAATTTACTATAGAAAAGGCAATCCCTGGCGCAATTAAAATTTGCGACAGTAAAAAATTATTTTTGAAAAATTTACTATAGAAAGGCAATCCCTGGCGTATTTAAAATTTGCGACAGTAAAAAATTATTTTTTGCAAAATTTACTATAGAAAAGGCAATCCCTGGCACAATTAAAATTTGCGACAGTAAAAAATTATTTTTTGAAAAATTTACTGTAGAAAAGGCAATCCCTGGCGGATTTAAAATTTGCGACAGTCAAAAATTATTTTTTGAAAAATTTATTCTAGAAAAGTCAATCCCTGGCGCAATTAAAATTTGCGGCAGTAAAAAATTATTTTTTGCAAAATTTACTATAGAAAATGCAATCCCTGGCGGATCTAAAATTTGCGACAGTAAAAAATTATTTTTTGAAAAATTTACTGTAGAAAAGGCAATCCCTGGCGCAATTAAAATTTGCGACAGTATAAAATTAAATTTTGAAAAATTTACTATAGAAAAGGCAATCCCTGGCGCAATTAAAATTTGCGACAGTATAAAATTAAATTTTGAAAAATTTACTATAGAAAAGGCAATCCCTGGCGCATTTAAAATTTGCGACAGTAAAAAATTATTTTTTGAATAATTTACTATAGAAAAGGCAATCCCCGGCGTAATTAAAATTTGCATCAGTAAAAAATTATTTTTTGAAAAATTTACTGTAGAAAAGGCAATCCCTGGCGCAATTAAAATTTGCGACAGTAAAAAATTATTTTTTGAAAAATTTACTGTAGAAAAGGCAATCCCTGGCGCAATTAAAATTTGCGACATTAAAAAATTATTTTTTGAAAAATTTACTATAGAAAAGGCAATCCCTGGCGTATTTAAAATTTGCGACAGTAAAAAATTATTTTTTGAATAATTTACTATAGAAAAGGCATTCCCTGGCGTATTTAAAATTTGCGATAGTAAAAAATTAATTTGTGAAAAATTGACTATAGAAAAGGCAATCCCTGGCGTATTTAAAATTTGCGACAGTAGAAAATTATTTTTTAAAAATTTACTGTAGAAAAGGCAATCCTTAGCGTAATTAAAATTTGCGAAAGTAAAAAATTATTTTTTGAATAATTTACTATAGAAAAGGCAATCCCTCGCGTAATTAAAATTTGCGACAGTAAAAAATTATTTTTTGAAAAATTTACTGTAGAAAAGGCAATCCCTGGCGCAATTAAAATTTTCGACAGTAAAAAATTATTTTTTGAAAAATTTACTGTAGAAATGCCAATCCCTGCCGCTATTAAAATTTGCGACAGTAAAAAATTAATTTTTGAAAAATTTAATATAGAAAAGGCAATCCCTGGCGTAATTAAAATTTGCGACAGTAAAAAATTATTTTTTGAATAATTTACTATAGAAAAGGCAATCCCTGGCGCAATTAAAATTTGCGACAGTAAAAATTTATTTTTTGAAAAATTTACTATAGAAAAGGCAATCCCTGGCGTATTTAAAATTTGCGATAATATAAAATTATTTTTTGAAAAATTTACTGTAGAAAAGGCAATCCCTGGCGCAATTAAAATTTGCGACAGTAAAAAATTAATTTTTGAAAAATTTACTATAGAAAAGGCAATCCCTGGCGCAATTAAAATTTGCGACAGAAAAAAATTATTTTTTTGAAAAATTTACTGTAGAAATGGTAATCCCTGGCGTATTTAAAATTTGCGACAGTTAAAAATTAATTTTTGAAAAATTTACTGTAGAAAAGGCAATTCCTGGCGTATTTAAAATTTGCGAGAGTAAAAAATTATTTTTTGAAAAATTTACTATAGAAAAGGCAATCCCTGGCGCAATTAAAATTTGCGACAGTAAAAAATTATTTTTTGAAAAATTTACTGTAGAATAGGCAATCCCTGGCGGATTTAAAATTTGCGACAGTAAAAAATTATTTTTTGAAAAATTTACTGTAGAAAAGGCAGTCCCTGGCGTAATTAAAATTTGCGACAGTATAAAATTAAATTTTGAAAAATTTACTATAGAAAAGGCAATCCCTGGCGTAATTAAAATTTGCGACAGTATAAAATTATTTTTTGTAAAATTTACTGTAGAAAAGGCAATCCCTGGCGCAATTAAAATTTGCGACAGTAGAAAATTATTTTTTGAAAAATTTACTATAGAAAAGGCAATCCCTGGCGGATTTAAAATTTGCGTCAGTAAAAAATTAATTTTTGAAAAATTTGCTTTAGAAAAGGCAATCCCTGGCGCAATTAAAATTTGCGACAGTATAAAATTAAATTTTGAAAAATTTACTATAGAAAAGGCAATCCCTGGCGTAATTAAAATTTGCGACAGTATAAAATTATTTTTTGTAAAATTTACTGTAGAAAAGGCAATCCCTGGCGCTATTAAAATTTGCGACAGTAGAAAATTATTTTTTGAAAAATTTACTATAGAAAAGGCAATCCCTGGCGGATTTAAAATTTGCGACAGTAAAAAATTAATTTTTGAAAAATTTACTTTAGAAAAGGCAATCCCTGGCGCAATTAAAATTTGCGACAGTAAAAAATCAATTTTTGAAAAATTTACTATAGAAAAGGCAATCCCTGGCGTAATTAAAACTTGCGACAGTAAAAAATTAGTTTTTGAAAAATTTACTATAGAAAAGGCAATCCCTGGCGCAATTAAAATTTGCGACAGTAAAAAATTATTTTTTGCAAAATTTACTATAGAAAAGGCAATCCCTGGCTTATTTAATATTTGCGACAGTAGAAAATTATTTTTTAAAAATTTACTGTAGAAAAGGCAATCCTTAGCGTAATTAAAATTTGCGAAAGTAAAAAATTATTTTTTTGAATAATTTACTATAGAAAAGGCAATCCCTCGCGTAATTAAAATTTGCGACAGTAAAAAATTATTTTTTGAAAAATTTACTGTAGAAAAGGCAATCCCTGGCGCAATTAAAATTTTCGACAGTAAAAAATTATTTTTTGAAAAATTTACTGTAGAAATGCCAATCCCTGCCGCTATTAAAATTTGCGACAGTAAAAAATTAATTTTTGAAAAATTTAATATAGAAAAGGCAATCCCTGGCGTAATTAAAATTTGCGACAGTAAAAAATTATTTTTTGAATAATTTACTATAGAAAAGGCAATCCCTGGCGCAATTAAAATTTGCGACAGTAAAAATTTATTTTTTGAAAAATTTACTATAGAAAAGGCAATCCCTGGCGTATTTAAAATTTGCGATAATATAAAATTATTTTTTGAAAAATTTACTGTAGAAAAGGCAATCCCTGGCGCAATTAAAATTTGCGACAGTAAAAAATTAATTTTTGAAAAATTTACTATAGAAAAGGCAATCCCTGGCGCAATTAAAATTTGCGACAGAAAAAAATTATTTTTTTGAAAAATTTACTGTAGAAATGGTAATCCCTGGCGTATTTAAAATTTGCGACAGTTAAAAATTAATTTTTGAAAAATTTACTGTAGAAAAGGCAATTCCTGGCGTATTTAAAATTTGCGAGAGTAAAAAATTATTTTTTGAAAAATTTACTATAGAAAAGGCAATCCCTGGCGCAATTAAAATTTGCGACAGTAAAAAATTATTTTTTGAAAAATTTACTGTAGAATAGGCAATCCCTGGCGGATTTAAAATTTGCGACAGTAAAAAATTATTTTTTGAAAAATTTACTGTAGAAAAGGCAGTCCCTGGCGTAATTAAAATTTGCGACAGTATAAAATTAAATTTTGAAAAATTTACTATAGAAAAGGCAATCCCTGGCGTAATTAAAATTTGCGACAGTATAAAATTATTTTTTGTAAAATTTACTGTAGAAAAGGCAATCCCTGGCGCAATTAAAATTTGCGACAGTAGAAAATTATTTTTTGAAAAATTTACTATAGAAAAGGCAATCCCTGGCGGATTTAAAATTTGCGTCAGTAAAAAATTAATTTTTGAAAAATTTGCTTTAGAAAAGGCAATCCCTGGCGCAATTAAAATTTGCGACAGTATAAAATTAAATTTTGAAAAATTTACTATAGAAAAGGCAATCCCTGGCGTAATTAAAATTTGCGACAGTATAAAATTATTTTTTGTAAAATTTACTGTAGAAAAGGCAATCCCTGGCGCTATTAAAATTTGCGACAGTAGAAAATTATTTTTTGAAAAATTTACTATAGAAAAGGCAATCCCTGGCGGATTTAAAATTTGCGACAGTAAAAAATTAATTTTTGAAAAATTTACTTTAGAAAAGGCAATCCCTGGCGCAATTAAAATTTGCGACAGTAAAAAATCAATTTTTGAAAAATTTACTATAGAAAAGGCAATCCCTGGCGTAATTAAAACTTGCGACAGTAAAAAATTAGTTTTTGAAAAATTTACTATAGAAAAGGCAATCCCTGGCGCAATTAAAATTTGCGACAGTAAAAAATTATTTTTTGCAAAATTTACTATAGAAAAAGGCAATCCCTGGCTTATTTAATATTTGCGACAGTAGAAAATTATTTTTTGAATAATTTACTATAGAAAAGGCAATCCCTGGCGCAATTAAAATTTGCGACAGTAAAAAATTATTTTTTGAATAATTTACTATAGAAAAGCCAATCCCTGTCCTAATTAAAATTTGCGACAGTAGAAAATTATTTTTTGAATAATTTACTATAGAAAAGGCAATCCCTGGCGCAATTAAAATTTCCGACAGTAAAA